>PVKA01023411.1:0-35688 GCA_004027165.1 Ctenomys sociabilis
TCGCACAAGGTGCATACATGATATTATACTTATAGACATTATTATAGCAGATGTCTCTCATCAGTAAATTAAGATTGCAGCTGTTTACTTATCTTATTTTTTATACCTGAATTATATCAAAAATTCAATAATTATTTTCCTAGTGCATGACCATACTACTAGAAGCCGACATAATATCCTGCTCAACCACCATTAGTGAAAATCTTGCCTCTCATAGGATTATGTAGAAGCACAGCATTATCTATCCCAACTGTACTGTCTATACACACACATCATGATTTTTTCTTTCTATACCCCTTCCTTTGTCTACACCTATCAAAGGAGGGCACTCCATTGTCATTCAACTAACTCAGGTGCTTGAACTCGACAACACAAACCAACACAGTCCAGCATTCCACAACAATAGTGAGTTATTCAAAGAAGTTCTCGACCATAGTCATTTATAGCTCAGCTTAATATTATGGCCCTATGATGTATACTTCATTTTTATACTTTTCTGCTGGATGGTTAAGACCTAGATAGAGCGAGACTTATATACCAACACATGTACTTTATATTTCTTATGTGCTCAGTGAAGTCCCCTCAGGGTTTATATTGTAGTCCTGTACGTTATTCTGTAGATCCTTTGTCTGTGTCATCCATATGGATGAGTCATGGCAAATGCTTCACCAGTTTTAACCTCTGTGAAAGCCTGAGAGAATGTTTTCTCTCCATGTGACTCTCCTCAGGCACAGTATAGAACTTCAATCTCTTTCTTCTGTGACTCCGTCTTCTCCTTGTTCAGAAAATTTGGAGCTCAACTGAGTTTCATGATGTTGCAGTACAGGTTCTCCTATGTCCTGAGTCTTCACTGACCTTGAAAGACTAGGGCCAAAATGTTGGCTGCCCTTGTGGCTCTTCTATTTCTCCAACTCTGATTTGTTAACTTAGATTGCTAACCATCCAGAGGAAAAGATGATTAGTATCATGCAGCATATGCCATTCACTTTACCTTTTCTAACTCAGTTGATTTTAGTTTTTGTACGTTTCCTTTTGTATTTCTGCTTTTCACTTGTTATACTAGGGAGACTATGCGATATTTACACAAGTGTGTCTGTTTTATTTCACTTATGGGTATATGTTCAAGTGGCATCTATTTTAGTACAAGTGCTTCAAACTTATCATTCTTAATAGCTGAGTAAGACTCCATTATATGGAAACACCACATCTTTTTCAACTATTCCTCATGTGATGAACATCTTAGTTGTTTCCAAGATTTTGCTATCACACATTGCCCTGCTATAAACATAGGTACACATATATCACTATGATACAATGTTTTCAGATCCTTTGGGAAAATACCCAGTAGGCTGATATCTGGCTTGAGTGGGATTTCTAGTCCTACTGTTCTGAGGAGTCTCCACACTGACCTGCACAATGGTTGTACCAGTCTACATTCCCACCAGTAGTGGAGAAATGTTCCCTTTTCCCCACAACCTCTCCAACATTTGTTATTGGTGGATTTCCTTATGATAGCCATTCTTTCTGGAGTGAGATGGTATCTCAGTGTTGTTTTTATTTGCATTTCATGAATGGCTAGTGATGTGGAGCATTTTTTCATATATTTATTTGCTTCTTTAATTTCGTCCTCTGAGAAGTGTGTGCTCATCTCAGATGCCCATTTCTGAATTGGGTCTTTACATTTGAGGGCACTGTTTTATCTTAGTTCTTTATACATTCTAGACAGTAGTCTTCTGACTGATTGCTTATTAGTTAGGATTCTTTGAAAATTTATGGGTTGTCTTTTCACTCTGTTGACTATTTCTTTTCACATGCAGGAGCTGCTTAAGAAGATGTGATCCCAGTTGTTGATTCTTTCAAGTGCTTCCCAAGTGAATATATATTTGTTCATGAACTCTTTACTTACCCCTATGTTTTCAAGAGTTCTTCCCACTTTCTCTTCCAGGAGATTGAGTGTTTCTGTTTTAATGTTTAGATCTTTAATCCATTTTGACTTTAACTTAGTGCATGGAGATAGAGCTGGGTCAAGTTTTAGTTTTCGGCATGTAGAAACCAAGTTTTCCAGTACCATTTGTTAAAGAGGATATCTTTCTTCCAGTGAGCTTGTGTAGCCCCTTTGTCAAAGATCAGATGGCTGAGTGTTTTCAAAGATGCCTCTGTGTCTTCTGATCTATTCCACTGATCCTCAGGTCTATTTTGTTGCCAATACCATGTTGATTTTATCACAGTGGCTTTGTAGTATAATTTCAAATCAGGAATTGTGATGCCTCCTGCCTTGTCTTGATTGGCCAAGATTGCCTTTGCTATTCTAGGTCATTTGTGGTTCCAAATAAATTTTAGGATTGATTTCTCTATATCTGGGAGGTACGTTGTTGGCAGTTTGATAGGAATTGCCTTAAATCTATACATTAATTTTGGGAGTATGGCCATCTTCACCATGTTGGTTCTTCCTATCCAGGAGCATGGAATATCTTTCCATTTTCTGACGTCCTCAATAATCTCTTCTCTTAGGGTGTTGTAATTTTTTGTGAAAAGATCTTTGACTTCCTTGGTTAAGTAAATCCCAAGGTATTTCATTTTCCGCGGTGCTATGTAAACGGTATTGTTTCTATTGTTTCCCTTTCAGTGTGCTTGTTATCTGTGTAGAGGAATGGTATTGACTTTTGAATATTGATTTTGTATCCTCTTATGCTACTGAATTTCTGTATCAGTTCTAGTAGTTTCTTGGTTGAATTTTTGGGGTCTTCCAAGTAAAGTATCATGTCATCTGCAAATAATGATAATTTAACTTCTTCTTATTGCTAAGAATTGCAGGACTATATTGAATAGGAGGAGTGATAGAGGGCATCCTTGTCTTTTACCTGATTTAAGAGTAAAAGATTTCAGTTTTTCCACATTTAGGATTATATGAGCTTTTGGGTTGTCATAGATGTCTTTTATCAAGTTAAGATAGCGTCCATCTTTTCCAATTTTCTGTAGGACCTTGAACATGAGTGAGTGTTGGACTTTGTCAAAGGCTTTCTCTGCATCAATTGAGACATTCATGTTGTTTTTATATTTCAGCCTATTGATATAGTGTAGTACATTTATAGATTTTTGAATATTGAAACATCCTTGGGTCCCTGGGATGAATCCTACCTGGTCATGCTGTATGATCTTCTTGATGATTTGCAGTATTCTATTTGTCAGGATTTTGTTGAGTATTTTGGCATCTATGTTCATGAGGGAGATTGGCCTGTAGTTCTCCTTTTTGGTTGTGTCTTTCCCTGGTTTTGGAATCAGTATCATACTTGCCTCCAGAAATGATTTTGGGAGGACTTTTTCCTCTTCAACTTCATGGAAGAGTTTGTGGAGTGTGGGGACTATATCTTCTTTAAATTTCTTATAGAATTCAGCTGTGAATCCATCAGGACCTGGACTTTTCTTTGTCGGCAGGCTTTTTATTGTGTTTCATATTTTGTTGGCTGTTATTTGGCTTATTGAGAGTTGTTATATCTTCTTGATTCAGTTTTGGTAATTAGTACCTTTCGAAGAGTCTGTCCATTTCTTCTATATCTTCTATTCTGTGAGCGTAAAGATTCTCGAAGTAACTATTGATAATCTGAATTTCCACTGGGTCTGTGGTGATTTCATTGCTTATCGCTTGTACTTGAATTTTCTTTTGCCTCTTTTTGATGAAGTTAGCAAAAGGCTTATGAACTTAATTTAGTTTTTAAAAGAACCAACTTTTTGATTTGTGAAATCAATTGAATTCATTTCTTTTCTAATCTTTATGATTTCTTCCCATATATGCGCTCTGGGTTTTGTTTGCTCTTCTTTTTCTACTTGTTGGAGGTGCAACATTAGGGTGCTAATTTGTTCCCTTTCTGTTTGCCTAATGTGTGAGTTCATAGCTATTATTTTTCCCTCTAAGAACTGCTTTCATTGCATCCCATCAATTACGGTAAGTTGTACTTGAATTTTCATTGAATTGTAGATATTGTTGAATTTTTTACTGAATTTCTTCTGCAACCCATTGATTCCTGAGCAAGGTGTTGTTTAGTTTCCATAAATTGAGTGGGTTTTTCTGGTTCCTTTTGTCAGTTTTGTAATTTACAGTTTCATTGCATTGTGGTCAGATAGTATGCATGGGATAATTTCTATTTTCTTGTATATACTTAGGCATGACCTCTGGACTAGTATATGGTCTATTTTGGAAAATGACCCTTGTGCAGCTGAAAAAAATGTGTATTCAGCTGTGGTTTGGTTGGAACACTCTGTATATGTCCACCAATCCCATTTGTTCCAAGCTCTGGTTCTGTTCTGCTACTTGGTTGCTAATTTTTTGTCTGGTTGACCTATCTTTTTGAGATAAGGGTTTGTTAAGATCATCTGTTAAGATTGTGTTCTTAGTCATTAAGTTTTCATGTCACTTAAGATTTGTCTTACATAGTTGGGTGCTCCTGTGTTTGGTGCATAGATTTTTATGAGTGTTACTTCTTGCTCTTGAATTTTTCCCCTGACCAATATACAGTGGCATTCTTTGTGTCATTTGATCATTCTTGGTTTGAAGTTGAGACTGTCTAGAACAGAATTGCTACTCCTGCTTTTTTCTGAGGTGCTGAGGCATGTAATATTTTTTCTATCCTTTGACTTTGAGCCTATTAATATCCTTTTGAGTGAAGTGTGTTTCTTGTATACAGCATGTTGTTGGATTTTGTTTCCTAATGCACTTTGCCAGTCTATTTCTCTTAATTGGAGAATTGAGCCCATTTACATTGATCTTTATAATTGAACTGTGCTGACTTATGTTTGTCATAATATTTACCTGGTGTTGTTTATTCCTTTGTAACCTGTGTTTAATTGACTGTCCTGTTTAGTGGGTTCCTTCCATTCTCATTCATGGAGTTCTGGTCGTTGTGGTCTCTCTCTAGAACGTCTTTCAGCAGCCTGTGGAGGGATGGCTTTGTCATCATGAAATTCTTTAGTTGTTCTTTGTCGTGGAAGTATTTCACTTCTCCATCAAACTTGAAAGAGAATATTGAGGGTATAGTAGTCTGGGCTGGAATTTGTTTTCGTGTAGGACTTGAAGAACTCTGCTCCACGCTCTCCTTGCCTTCATTGTTTGTATAGAGAAGTCAGCTGCAATTCTGATGAGTTTTCCTTTGAATATGAGCTCCTTCTTATCTCTCGCAGCTTTCAGTATATTATTTTTGTGTTGGATTTCTGGGATCTTGACTATTATATGTCTCGGTGTGTTTATACTTTGTTTGAAGTTATTTTGTGTTCTGTACGCTTTGGTGACCTGAATGTGGGATTGTTTCCTCATATTTCGGTAATTTTCTGTGATTATTTCTCCCCAATTTTTTTTTATGTCATTTGTATTGACTCCTTCATTCTCACGATACCAATGATTCTCACATTGTTCATCCTGGCATCATCTTGCAGGTGATGGATTACTTTTTCCTGATTTTTGTTGTTTTTAAGAGATCCTTTCTCACCTTTTCACTAGCTGCTCCTGCATCTTCAAGATCTGAAACTGTGTCTTCACCTTTACTCAGACGGTTTTGTAGACTCATGACTGATATTTTTAGTTCTTCTGTATCTCTTTGACTGTGTTTCATGTGTTCTATTTCTTTTCTGTATTGCTCATTCAAGGAATCCATCATATTTCTGATCTCCTCAATTTTTTTGTCCATGTCTCTTTTAGAGGTAGTTATTAATTCTTTTTCTGCAGTGTTTCTTACCAAGTTGGGTTTCCTCTGTATATTTCTGGACTTGTTTCTGTATTTCAGATGCTATGACTTCAAAAAGTTCTTTTTTGCTTTCAGAACTTATTTCTGCTTTGAGTTCCTCATGATCTTTCTGCTGTTTTTTCTTTGCTTCAGGTGCTGTTCATTCATATATATCAGCTGGAATAGTGCTCTCTGCACTTGCATATCTTTTCCACCCAATGTTTCTGGAATTCATTCTTTATTTCAGATAATGTATATTCAGATATTTCTTTTTAATTTGGGGAATTACTTCTCATTTAGTATCCTGTATAGACTTCTGCTGTTGTTCCTTTGCTGCTGTATCTGTTAACTCATTCATTGCAGTTGAGCTAGTGTCCTTTGCCCTTTCTGATGGACTCTAGGTCTGGGATTGCATTTTTCCCCTTCTCGTTGTCATTTTGTATAGCACTGACCTTTGCCCTTTGGTGTAAAGCTTTGGTGCAGGTATAACCTTAGCTTGTTATGAGATTCAAGTCCCAGTCTATTAAGTTTGAGATTTTCCAGGTATGCCTATCCTGCATCTAGCTGTTGTGTTCAGTTCCTTTTTTGCTGCAGGTCCTTTTGTTCCCCTCTGTTGGTTCCCTGTTCAAGAGAGCACGAACCAAACTGGGATGCAGAGCAAGTAATGCTGTCTTAGCTGTCTTTGGGGTGAGGATCCGGAAACTTACCGGGGTCAGCCCGCCTGTGTCAGACAGGTTGTTCCCCAGGTGGGCAGGCCTGGGCTTTGGTGGGTCTTCTGGGCTCAAAAAAGGATAGTGGATGATCTTATTCACTGAGTATACTGTACTGGTTTGGCCAGCCTGTGCTGCGTCCAGGTCTACAGACTGAAACCCGAGAAGGCTGGGAAAGGTCCCTTCAGTGCAGCGGGCCTGGGTCCCTCACTCACAGACCAAGCTGTGCTGGGCTTCGGGCCATGGCGTGGGACCAAGAATTGCTCTGAAATGTCCCTCCAGTGTGGCAGGCTTGGAGTTCTCATACCAGGCCCACCTGCGCTGGGTCTGGGGCTGTGTGGGTTGGGACCAGTAATAACTTGGGAATGTTTCTCTGGCTAGGTGGGCCTGGAGCTCTCTCCTGGCCACAGGGGGTGGGAGGGCAGGAAATTCCTGGGAAATATCTTTTGGTCACAGCGGGCCTGGAGTTCTACACTCACTGAACTTTGGTGAACAGAGAATCGGGGAAATTCCCACTCGTTCAGTGGGCTTTAGGTCAGGGGAACTGGGGAGGTGCTGGTGATGCGGTCCTGAGGTTTCAGGCCGGTCACTGGTTTGGAGGGCTTTGGGGCAGACATTCGCGCATTGGAAGAAGCCAATGGCTCTCCCTCAGACTCACCACATCCTCACTGATCTGGGAAGCCTCTTGAGTCGTGCAGATTCCCACTCGCTGGGAGAGCTTAGCGCGGGATCCAGGAGGCCGCTGGCGTCAGCCGCTGTCTCAGGCCGGTCTCTGGCTGGGAGGCGTGGGCAGGATCGAGTAGGCTGCCTGCATATGTCTCACTGTCTCAGGAGGTGTCTGGGGCTGGGTGGGTGTGTTCGGGATGGAGGAGGATGGCGGAAGATGGCGGAGTTGGCCCCTCTGTCTCAGGCCGGTCTCTGGGGCTCTTCATTGTTTAAAAAATCACATTTTTCATCCATTCCTGAAGTGATGGTCATCTTGGTTATTTCCAAGGCTTTTCTTTCACAAATTGTGCTACTACAGACAAAGGTGCACATCTATCACTATGATATGAACTTTTCAGTTGATCTGGGACAATTCCCAATAGGGAAATAGTTGGTTTAAGCAAAATTTCCAGTCCTACATTTTTAAGGAATCTTCATCCTGATTTCCATAATTGTTGTACCAGGGTCTACATTCCCATCAGCAGTGTAGAAAGGTTCCCTTTCTCTGCATCCTCTCCGACATTTGTTGTAGTTTAATTTCTTTATGATAGCCATTCTTTCTTGGATGAGATGTATCTCAATGCTGTTTTCATTAGCATTTCATGGATGGCTAGTGATGTGGAGCTGATTTTCAAGTATTTATTTGCTTCTTTAATTTCATCCTATGAGAAGTGTGTGTTCATTTCAGATGCCCACTTCTGGACTGGGTCTTTAAATTTGCTGAAGTATTGATTTTTAGTTCTTTATAAATTCTGGAGAGCAGACCTTTGTCTAGAAGCTTTAGTTAATAACTTTTCCAAATTTACAGGTTGTCTTTATTTTTGCTGATAATTTCTTTGATGTGCAAAAACTTCTCAATAAGAGGAAGTCATAGCTGTTAATATTTTCAAGTATTACCCGTGTGATTTGATTTCTGTCCATGAACTTTTTGTCTGCTCTTATGTTTTCAAGAGTTTCCCCTTCTTTGTCCTCTAGGGCATTTAGTGTTTTTGTTTTAATGTTTAGATCTTTGCTTCACTTTGACTTTAGCTTAGTGCATGTGATAGACTTGGGTCAAGTTTTAGTGTTTGGCATTTAGAGAGCCAGTTTTATCAGCATCATTTGTTGAAGTGGCTATCTTAGTTCCAGTAAGCATGTTTGACTCCTTTGCCGAAAGTCAGATGGCTGAGTGTGTTTGTAGAGGTTTCTGTGTCTTGTAATCTATCCCATTGATCTTCAGGTCTATTTTGCTGCCAGTACCATGCTGTCTTTATCACAGTAACATTGCAATGTAATTTCAAGCCAGGAATTGTGATGCTTCCTGCCTTGTCTTTGTTTCCCAGGATTGCCTTTACTATTCTAGGTCTTTTCTGGTATCAAATAAAGTTTAGGAACTATTTCTTTAGGTCATGGAGGTATGTTGGTAGTTCAATAGGGATTAAATCTGCACAGCAATTTTGGGAGTATAGCCATTTTCTCAAAGTTGGTTCTTCCTAGCCAGCACCAGGTGATATCTTTCTATTTCCTGAGATCCTGTAAGATCTCTTTATCAAAGGTACAGTAATTTTCCTTGAGAAGATCTTTGACATCTTTTGTTAATTTAATTCCAGAGTATTTCATTTCCTAAGATACTATTGCAAAAGTTATTGTTTCTGTAATTTCCAGCTCAGTGTAGAGGGATGCTATTGACTTTTGGGTATTCACTTTGTTTCTTGCTAAGCTATTGAATTTGTGTAACAATTCTAGTAGCTTCTTTGTGGAGTTTTTTGGGTGTTCAATGTAAAGTATCATGTCATCTGCAAACAATGATAATTTAATTTCTTGTTTACCCATTCTTATTCCTTTTATTTTTCGTTCTTGTGTAATGGTTCTAGCTAATCATTCAAGAAGTATATTGAATAGGAGAGGTGATAGAGGACATCCTTGTCTTATAACTGTTCTGAGAATAAAAGACTTCAAATTTTCCCCATTTAGAATTATATTAGCCATTGGTTCATCATAGATGGTCTTTACTAGATTGAATATAGGCCATCTATTCCAATTTTCTGTAGGACTTTGAACATGAATGAGTGTTGGACTTTGTCCGAAGCCTTTTCTTCATCAGTTGAGATGTTCTTGTGGTTTTTAGTTTTCAATCTATTGATATAGTGTATTACATTTACAGATTTGTATATATTGAGCCATTCTTCCATCTGTGGGCTTAATCCTACATGGTCATATTGTATTATGTTCTTGATTATTTGCTGTATTCTATTTGCCTGGGAGTTTATTGAAGATTCTTGCATCTGTGTTCATGAGAGAGATTGGCCTGTAGTTCTCTTTTTTAGTTGTATCTTTCTCTGCTTTTGTTATCAGTATAATACATTCCTATAGGAACAATTTTGGGAAGATTGCTTCCTTTTCAATTTCACTGAGGATTTTGATGAATATAGCAATTAGATCTTCCATAAATTTCTTGTAGAATTCAGCTGTGAATCCATTGGGACCTGCATTTTTTTTCTCAATATTTGTTTTTTATTACAGTTCATATTTCAATGGCTCTTATTTGGATAATGGGAGTTGTTATATCTTGTGGATTCAGTTTTGGTAATTTGTACCTTTCTAGGAATCTGTCCCGTCTTCTGTGTCTTCTATTCACTGAGAGTAAAGATTCTCAAAGCAGCTCTTGATAATCTTCAGAATGTCCACTGAATCTGTCATAATTACAATACATTCATTTCTTACAGATTTTAGTTGAACTTTTACTTTCCTCTTTTTGATGAGGTTAGCTAGGGACTGAACACTTTTATTTAATCTTTCAAAGAAAATGCTTTTTGATTTGTTAATTCTTTGAACTGATTTCCTCCTCTTAGTTAAATTAATTTCTGCTCTAATCTTTATGCTTTCTTTTTGTTATTGGGATTTAGGTTTCATTTGCTTTTCTTTTTCTAGATGTTGCAGCTGCAACATTAGGGTTTTCATTTGTTCCAGTTCTGTTTTTGTAATGTACAAGTTCACAGGTATTAATTTCCCTGCAGAGAACTGCCGTCATCACATTCCATAAATTCAGTAAGTTGTGCTTGACTTCATTGAATTGTAAATATTGTTCAGTTTCTTGTTTTATTTCATCTGTGATCCATTGGTTGCTGAGTAGGGTGTTGTTTATTTTCCATGTATTTGTAGGATTTTTCTGGTTTATTTTGTCATTTATTTCCCATTTTGTTGCACTTTCTTTAGATAATATTTATGGAATAATTTCTGTTTTCTTGCATATATGCAAGCATGACCTATGGACTAGTATATGGTTTATTTTACAAAATGATCCATGTGAAGCCGAAAATAATGTTTATTCAGCTGTGGTTTGTTGAAATACTCTGTATATGTCCACTAAGTCTATTTGTCCCAAGCTTTGGTTCAGTTCTGATATTCCTTTGATGACTTTTTTGTCTGCTTGGCCTATCTTTTAGGAGTAAGGGTATTTTAAGTTCTCCTCTCAAGATTATGATATTGGGTTATTAGATTTTTTCTTTTCCATTAAGATTTGTCTTACATAGTTGAGTTCTCCCATGTTTAGCATATATACATTTATGAGTATTACCTCTTCCTCTTGAATTTTTTCCCCTAACCAGTATGTAGTGGACTTCTTTATTTCATTTAATCACTCCTGGTTTGAAGTTGAGACTGTCTGAGAACAGGATTGCTACACCTGCTTTTTTATCTTGTGCTAGATTATGTAGTATTGTTTTCCATCCTTTGACTTTCAGAATATTAATTTATTTATAAGGTAAGTGTGTTTCTTCCATACTACATATTGTGGTATTTTCTTTCTTAATCCACTGTGCCAACCTCTTTCTTTTCATTGGTGATTTCAGTCCATTTATGTTGATGGTTATAACTGAAATATATTGGCTAATGATTGACATGTTATTTACCTGCTGTTGTTTACACCTTTCTCTTATGTGTTTAATTGTTTGCCCTATTTAGTGGATTGCTTCTCTTCTCATTCGTAGAGTTCTGATCATTTTTGTCTACCTCCAGAGCATCTTTTTTATGTAGGGTTGTCTTTGTCAACATGAAATTCTTTAGTTGTTCTTTGTCATTGAAGTATTTCACTTCTCTATCAAAACTGAAAGAGAGTTTTGCAGGGTGTAGTATTCTGCGCTGTAATTTGTTTTCATAGAGCACTTGAGTAGTTTGCTCCATGGTATTCTAAACTTCATGCTTTGAGAAAAGAAGTCTGCTATTATTCTGATGGGTTTTCCTTTCAATGTGATCTGTTTCTTTTCTCTAGTAGCTTTGAGTATATTGTTCTTGTGCTGGATTTCTGGGATTTTGTGTATTATATATCTGGGTTTGTTTTTAGTTGATGTTCTTTGGAGTTCTGTATGGTTTGGTTAACTGAATGTCAGAATGTTTTTCCATATTTTGGAAGTTTTCTGCTATTACTTCTGCTCGTATTCTTTTTATGTGATTTTCCTCACACCTTCTTTATCATTGATGCTTTTCAGTCTCATGTTTTTCATCTTTGCATCATTTTGTAGGTGATGAATTATTTTCTCCAGCATCAGAGTTGTTTTTAACAGATCTTTTCTTACTTTTTCATAAGTTGCAATGGTGTCTTCAAGATCTGAAACTATCTTCATGTTCATTCATTCGGTTTTTCAAGCTTGTGATGGAGATTTTTAAATTCCTCTATACCTCTTTGACTCTGCTTCATGTGATCTATTTCTTTTATATATTGCTCATTCAAAGAATCCATCACTTTTCTAATCTCCCCTATTTCTTATGTGTCTTCTTTAGATGCAGTTATTAATTCTTTTACCTCAGCTATTATATCTGATCTTATTTCCTCTATATGATTCTGAATTTTATTTTTTGCTTCAGACACTATTAATTCAGAGATTTCTTTTTTTATTGCAGGGGTTATTCTTGATCTGAGTTCCTCTATACCTTTTTCCAAATTTTTCTTCACTTGAGATGCTACTAATTCAGACATTTCTGCTGTGTGATTCCCAATTTCTTCTATGCTAGTATTTTCTGCACTTTTTCTGGGTTGGCTCGGGCCCGAGATTGCATTTTGCATCTTCTCTTTGTCCACTTTGTTTAGCACTGTCCTCTTACTTTTAGTGTAGAGCTTTTTAGCAATTATAGCCTTAGCACCTACTGAAATTCAGGTCTAGATCTAGAAAGTTTGAGTTCATCCAATTGTGCATGTCTTGGGTATGGCTGCTGTGCTCAGCTGTTTCCAGATGCACCCCTTGGAAGTGGACCTATGTGCCCCTGTGGCAAGATGTTCTGCTCCTGTATTCCCTAGCCTCTCTGCAGGGTCTTCAGCTGCAGTTTTGTTCCAGACTTATATGCCAGGCCTTGGCTTGTTTGGAGGGGTCCAGAGAACAAGGGGGATGTTCTCACTCACAAGCTGGTCCTGTAGTGGTCTGGAGTGTTGGAGAGGTCTGGAGAGCACGGCAGAAGTTTTTACTTGTGTTGTAGGCCAAGGCTGTGTCTTGAGGGATCCAACATGTGAGGGGAGCACAGAAGCTATCCCAGTCACTTCTGGGCCTGGATGTGGAGTGGTTCTGTAAGGGTCCCAAGAGTGAGGTGGAAGTTCTCACCCACATGCCAGGCCTGAGCTGGGGCAGAAAGTTGGAGGGGTTCTGAGACTAGTGCGGCTGTGTTAGTACTCTCTTAATTTAGGTCTTATCCACAGCACATCCCAGCATAAGAATCATTTTCATGTACAGATTTTACTATTGGTTTCAGAAAGTGCAAGGAAAGCAGGTGAGCAACAGAGAATGGGAGGGAGAATTGTGCCAAACCAGCAAAAGTATGACCATAATATTGTTGAGTGGACAATGTTCTATGAAACCATGAAGGGCACATATCAGAATAATCTCATTTTACATTTAAAATTGACAAAATATACAACACCTTTTGTGTCTTACTGATGAGAGTTTCTTGCACTGCATCGTTTACCTCGCAGTTCGAATCACCATTATGTATCATGAGCCATTATGTTGTTTGAGAAAACACTATGCACAAATGTAGAGACGTGTGCAGGAATAAATAAAATGTTGGCTGCTTCTGGAGTGTGTGCATCATCCCTAGACTTGAATGCAGGTGAAGTGAAATAATAAAAAATATAACATCAACAATATCTGTTACAATCACATTAATTCCATAAAAGTATAAATCCTATAATTTAAAAGGAAAGGCATTGGAGTTTTCTATTATATTATATTATCAATGATAATGATGAGTTTGCAAACGTTTGTGGCACATTTTTACTATCACTGGAAATATAATGAATTTATCTTTTATATTTTTATTGGCACAGACATGGAGGACATAATATCATTGATTGTAGAGTGCTGGCACGTGTGCACATCATAACTTCCTTTTCTATCCCTTTTCCCTTCCTTCCTTCCTTCCTGCTTCTTCCATCCTTGATCCCTTCCCTTTCACAAAAGTTCAATCTTTCTGTTTCATTTTATCTTTTTTTTTACCGTGTTATGTGTATGTGTCATGCATATTTCTAAAACAAAATAGTCTACTTCAACTCTAATCTACCATTTTGTTTAAGACTTACTAGTATGTAATTCAGAAACAATTAATTTACTTATTAATACAAAATAGAGCTCCCAAACTGTCAATGTTTTACAATTCTTGTATATATAGTAGGTGCATATAGAGATTAGATTTAAAAGTAGATGTAGATTTCTTATAGGATTATTAAATACATAAATATTAAATACATACTGATAGTGGGCCAGCGAGACAGGTCAGTGACATAAGCTCTTGACTGGCATGTGCAAGGTCCTGAGTTTGATCAGCAATACAAAAAGAAAATAATGGATGTTTCTTAAAATTATTTTAAGAATGACCTATGAATAACTTTTTTACTATACTTATATACTAATAATTGATTTGAAAATAAGCCCATAGTATACTCTGAGGTACAAATATGTCTCATATTTCAAAGTTTTCTCCTTTCCCTTATTAGAATATATTACTGTTTTCATAATTACACCCTTAGTAAGTATTTTTCGTTTCTAGTATGCCAGCATAACAAGTGAGACAAGGAAAACAAGCTTTCAGCACACAGGCATGCACACAGGTGCGCGCGCACACACACATGCACATACATATTTACAATAAAACTAGAAAGCTAAAATGGAAGCATAAGGTGACACACTTGTTATGGTTTGTGTCTGTATTTCCCCCTCAAGTCTCGTGCAGTCTGTTTCATTTTATCTTTTATTACCCTGTTATGTTTATGTGTCACACATATGCCTAAAACAAAATATCCTACTTTAGTTCTAATCTACCATTAGATTAGGGTGGACTTCTAGAGTTTGTGATTAATTCATGATCCACTGGGATTATGGGTGTGAATGCTGCCAAGATTATGGGTGTAAGTGCTGCTGGAATTACAGGTGTGAATGCTACACCCAGCCTGGGACAGAAAGCCTGAATGCAGTGAAAGAGAGGCAGACTTGCTCTTTGTAGCAATTTTTGCTGCTACTCCCCCTTTTTGCTGTTACTGTTTTACTATCTTCAGCAGCCATGAACTGTTGCCCTCTGCCATGTGCCATTCTGCCTTGGAGCCAGCTGAGTATGGGTTAAAACCTCCAGTAACTGTGAGCTAAATAAACCTTTCCTTTCTTCATTTTGCATGTTGGGCTTTGTTCAAGCAATGAGAGAAGAATAATTCAGACAGCACTTAAAATTGTTTTATTTTTACTACTTGTTTATTTTTAATCACATATGGTAGGTGTCACATTCCTCAAAAAGCATAGCATCATAATAACCTACTTTGTTAAATATTTTCTGAGTTATTAAAATAGAAATGTCTTTATATGTTGATAACAGTTTTTTACATGTTGATTGCAGGTCAGCATGTAATCTTCATATTCAAAACCAGACTAAAGTTCCATGGTTTAATAACTGTTAGAAATATTATTTTCTCAAAACTTGATATATAAAGTGACATGGCATTGCAGTTGAGTACATTCTAGCTTTTATTTTTCTTGTATTTTAACTGTAGAAACCTTCAAATGTTATTATTTTTATTGCTGTTATAAGTTTGAAGTTTATAAATTTTACTTAATGTTAAATTTATTTCATTACTCCTAAATGCACATTAGTAGTTACTATAGAGAATCAGAGAGATGTTTTTTTATTATCTTTGGATATTGGTATAATCTAAATTTGATTCAAAGAAGCAGGAAACCAGTATTATAATATAAACTTTAATAGGCAATATTTCTTCACTTCAGAATATATTATAGACAATATGAAGCTTAAGATGCTGTAATTTGCTTTCAAATGACATATTCTGCTCAGTACTTACTATTGCTATCTTTCAAAATTATTTGTAAAGTTTTGCTAAACTCAGTTTATTAAGTGAATAAACTACACGCTTTTACACTGTCACATATGTAAACAATTATAGATAATAGTAGAAATAATTTTCAAATGTTTTTTTTTTCAGAAAATGGTTTGCTTCCATTTAAAGTGTATCTGTTGGAAGTTAAACTATACCATTAATTATTAAGATTTATCGCAATAAACATGTGAATTTGATTTGTTTTGTTTTGTCTTTTTTGAAGCAAATAAAAAACAGTACTGTAATGAGTGACTACACAAGGCAAACAGCAGTACATAATTTGCTTCCAGGTTATTCAATTTTAGAGTAAAAGGAGCTGTCCCTCATCACTATTGAAGACAGTTATCCCTACACAAGTGACTTTCTCAAGGGCATTGAATGACTATTAGATTTAGAATTTATATTTCACCCATGAAATTCATTGTTCATTTTTATGTTTTCAAAAGCAAAACGATAAAGTACAAGTGTATAATGATATATTATGTTACCATAAATTATGTTAATAAATATTATAAGTAAATAAAATATATGCATTATACCTAGTTTCATTTCAAAATACTACATTCAACCATGTGAATGAATAAGTATAAGTGAAATGTTATTTTCTCTGTTCTGAAGTTGGTATAAAAATCCCTCTTTCTCTCTCTGTCTCTCGTCCTCCCACCCTCCTTCATCAAAGTCCAATGCTTTGGCAGGACGGTTTCCTGAATTTTAATACGTATGGGTTTGAGAAAAGTACTTGTGTAATTGATGCCAATGAAAAAGATAAGCACAAGGCCTGAGGTTAGATCCCCTGCGACACTTCCCGTGCCAGCCTCTGAAGCGTGGTGCAGTGAGGTGGCACCAAAACCAGGTGTGGCGGTGCATGCCTGCAATTTTAGCTCTGGAAGCTGAGGCAGGAGAATCACTATGACTCTGAGGTGCATGGTGAGGGCCTGTACCAAGTACACATAAAATTTTTTCTTTAACTCAAGCATAGTACATTACTTATATACTACAAATACTAACATATATTATTATAAGATTGAAATTTTGATGTATACATACATATTACATTAGTATTTTATCAACCAGTAATAAAACAATTCATTTAATTTATTAGTTGAGTAAAATTTTAATTTCCTTCAATACTCTGAATGTAGCACTACACACTTGTAATACTCTTGTTCATAATTTTTACTATTTTCCTGTTGGATAAGTCTTATAACTTTACCATAAGCCCTCCCAGGCTGTCATGAACTAGGCAGGTTTCCTCTAACATTTCCTTGTGCCACAATGTTTCTTCCTTGATTCTAGTCAAACATGGATTTAATCCTTTGAGTGTAAGTGGTAGATATTGATTATTTATTCTTAGTGACAAGAAATCTCAATATACAGGATGAAATGCTGATTTCTTTTATTCAGACTTATTTCATAAATCTGAAGCCAAAAAGTAAAATAATTTGAAAATACTTTGGTTTCCCATAAAAATGAACTCATAAAATTGGCAGTAGGGCTCAATACCTACTCGCCAAGTGCAAAGCTGAAGTTAAATCCTCAGGACCACATAGAATGCTGGCGCTGCAACCCTGGGTGCACCGTGTCACCATTCCAGAAACTGGGTGTCGTGGCACACCCCTGTTATCCCAGAGCTGGGGAGGCAGAGACAGGAGGATCACTATGAGTCTGAACTGCATAGTGAGACCCTGTAACTAATAAATGAATAAATTTTACAATTGAGGAAAATAAAACTGACATTAAAAATGTAGATGGTGAAGAGATTATTGCTATAAAAAGAAATTAATTGGACAAATTACCAAAAAAAAAAAAATAACTTGGTGGCATTTCAGGTATCAACAAGACTCCTCACATGGCATGCTTATGGGTAAAGGATTGTGAGTGTTTCTCTTTTTGAGAAGCGAGTTCCTGTTAAAAAGTAGTGCATAAAAACTAGCTTTCCAGGAGTCATTCCATCATCTTTAGCTTCCTAAAACCCAGTTTTGTTTCAAGGAAGGCCAGGCAATTGATCAATCTGTCAGTAGTTTTTCACCACTTGTGACAGATTTTTTCAATCAGCTGAATGTATGAGTTATGAGATCATTGAGTCTACCTTGCAAATTTCAAGGGAAGGCTTGGGAAATCAAGAAATATATGACAGGTTCGTGGACTCCCTAACAGGAACTACAGAGAGGACAATGCATGCATTTGTGTGAGAGAGGTAGAAGTTTCACTGGAGACTATAGGAATATGCAAATGCCTAGACTGTGGAGTAGCTATGCATGAAGGGTGCTTGCAGAGCTACTTCAAGAGAAAAGAACCAAGAACTGCAATCAAGAATGCCACAGAGGGGAACTCACAGGCTTTCTGGAATTCACATCACTACCATGTGCTTTGCAGGCTGAAAAGAGAACTAAAATAATTAATATCTTTTCTACATTATTTTGGCGTTGTTTTGGACTAATTCATTTTTAATCATTCACTTTAAATTTCAGTGATATTCAGATCGAGTCTCAGTTCTGTGTATTTACTAGTGGTGCAGTTGCACTGATTGTAGGAAAGGAATAGCTATTGAAAAAATGTAATAGTTTAAAAAGCAATATAGGGCTGGACTGAAAGCTCAGCCATCTGTGTGCCTGCCTGGCAAGTGCAAGGACTCAGGCTCAATCCCTAGTACCACAGGCCCTGCTAGCTCCAGGATCCTGCATGTACAATTCTGGCTCAGCACTGGAGAGCCTGAGAGAGGAGGATCACTATGAGTCTGAGCTATGTATTGAAACCCTGTATAAATAAACAAATAAAATATTAAAAAATGCAAAACCAATATAAGTAGCTTTTGTATTTGGTATGTATATGTAGCAACCTCTCCTGCTTTCAAAGTGATCTTATGTATCAACACTTTATGTAGACTTCTAGCCCTATGCTCTTTCATTTTATCCTGTGACACCAAAGTCTCTTACGTACTCTTGCCTAAGTTCTTTTTATGAATCAGTTGTTATTTCATTATGACAAATTTCATATTCTATTATTCATCAGTGTCAATTTTACTTAAATTTAGTTATAGTTTTAATTTTATACTTTTAACATTAAATCATTTGTACTTTCTTGTGCTCTCCTTAAGTTATTATAAGAGTTGCATGGATATGTCAATCAGACATATCTATAATTTCAGCTTATTTTCTGATTGATTTCTCCAGATTTTCCTTTAATCTCTATTTATAAGAATATTCATCATTTTGTATGACATTATAGTGGCAATACAGAACTTGATGATTTTGTTCATCTTAAGAGTGAGTACATTTGCTTATAGAACTAGATGACATTAATCCAGGAGCATGCATGCTTGCTTCCAGGCCTCTATAGAGGAGAGGGCCTGTCCTTGGAAGCTGTGTAAACCTGCTAATTGTACTGGGATCACAACTCTTTCTTTAGCCCTGTCTCAGGCTCCACTGTGGCTGTATGAACCTGAATTTCTCATGTTCTCCTACTTTTTCCTTTACTTGTTTTCTCAGAAATAAAATGCTGAGTTGCATTTCTTCTTTACTTGAAATTTAGATCCTTTCCCACCTTCACTACTTTTAGAACCGGTGCTGCTCTCAAGAAGAATTAAAAGGAAAGAATTCTTCTTTGTTATCTATGTGTCTTCAAGCTATCCTACAAATATAAGAAAACAAAATTTGTTAGTTTTGTTTGTAGCCACCAACAGAAGTGCTTATGACACTGAAGGCTGATTTTAGCACTCAAATGTCTTTTTACCTTTTCATTTAGATTACTTTATCTTTTAGCAGATCTAAATATTTTCTCTAAAGTCTCATGATTTTTGAGTGGGTTGGTTGAAGAGGACTTGGTCCATTTTATCCAATGGTGAGTTCAGTACTTTAATGTACAATTACAAAGTAGGGCCTGATTGAGTGTGGGTTGTGGAGGCCTATACTGATAGAAGGTGTTGCTGCCCAGGCTGATCCTTCCTCTCACTCTTCCTGGCTATAGGATGTGCACCTGTTCTCTGCCATATTCTTCTGCCCTGCTTTTCTGCCCAAAACCACTTTAGTTTGGGCTGAATTCTCCATATATCACAAATATCACAAGACAAAATTATCCTGCCTTAAGTTCACCACATCTGCCTTAGTGACAAGAAAGTGATGAAGAGAAACAGAAACAGTAACATGTAATTTCCAGGAAAAGTGAATGCTTTTACTGAATACCAGAATAGTTGTTTTGAATACAGATATTAAATGGTTCTATAAATCATCTGTTTTATTCGTTGTTTTCTCAATAATAACTATTGCTTTCAGAGTGAGAAGCCAAATCAACATTGTTTTGATTTTTATTTCTCATTTCTCAACTGAGTGATGTTGAACATACACAAGCACACACAGACACAGACACAGACACACACACACACACACACACACACACAGACACACACACACACACACACACACACACACACATATATATGTATATATATACAGCATCGTAGCCAGAGACAGTCCTGTAAGTTTTTATCTCTTGTTTTCATTTATTGACCATTTTTTAAACAAACATTTACTTGAGAGACAGCATGGTAGTGATTGGTGAATCATGACAAGTAGTATGTATTTAGAAGATAAGAATGACAGGCATTCCAAGCATGACTCAGTACTACATAGTGCTATATTCAGTGCAGTCACTTAGTTCACAGGTATTAGCATACATACTTAGTCAGGGTAAGAAATCTACCAATTAACTGCTGGTTTAAAAAACCTTCTGAAGACTTTTAAGATAATTGCCTTAGCCATATTATCCATATAAATGTATGACTTTGCCCCTGTCATGTTTCCCAGCTTTTCTACTTGCCCTCTCTTCATCATCTAATCCTTATGTTCTCGCTATCCTTTTAAATATGTTAACCCATTTTTATTTCTTCTTCTGAATTCTTATATGAGGGAGACTTCACAATATTTACATATGTGGGTCTGGTTTATTTTACTTATGACTATATCTTTCAAGTGGCATCCACTTAAATATAAAGGCTTTGGGTTTATCATTATATATAGGTGAATAATACTCCATTGCATAAAAATACACATCTTTTTCATCTATTCCTCAGGTGATGGGCATCTTGGTTGTTTCCAAGATTTTAGCTATCACAGATTGTGCTGCTACAAACATAGGTACACGTATATCACTATGACATGACATTTTCAGTTCTTCCAGGAATATTCCCAGTAGGGGGAAAGCTGACTTGAATGGGATTTCCAGTTGTAGATTTTTAAGGAGTTTCCACACTGATTTTCATAATACTTGCACCAATCTAAGTTCTCATCAACAGTGGAGATGGGTTCCTTTTTCCTTCCAGCCTCTCCAGTATTTGTTGTTCATTGATTCCCTTAGGATAGCCATTCTTTCTGGGGTGAGATGGTATCTTAGTATTGTTTTAATTTGCATTTCACAGATGGCTAAAGATGTGAAGCTTTTTTCATTTTATGCTCTAAGAAATGTTTGTTCATCTTGGATGCAGATTTCTGGATTGGGTTTTTTAATTTAGGGGACCTAATATTTTTTACTTCTTTATAAATTCTAGAGAGCAGACCTTTGCCAGAGTGCTTATTAGTCAATATTTTTTTTTTAATTTGTGGGTTGTCTTTTCACTTTGTTGGTAATTTCCTTTTACGTGTGAAAACTTCTCAACCAAAGGATGTTCCAGTAGTTCATTCTTTCAGGTATTACCCAGGCGATTTGATTTTTGAACACTGCCTTTGGCATGTCTTCAAGAGTTTCCCCTACTTTCTCTTAAGGGAGATTTCATGTTTCTATTTTAATGATTAGATCTTTAAGCCACTTTGACTTTAACTTAGTGCATGGTGATAGACCTGGGTAAAATCTTAGTTTTTGGCATGTAGAGAGCCAGCTTTTCCAGGCTCATTTGTTAAAGAGGCTATCTCTTCCAGTAAGCATGTTTGGCCCTTTGTGAAAGATATGGTAGCTGATTGTATTCATAGAAGCTTCTGCATCTTCTAATCTTTTCCATTGATCCTGGTCCATTTTGTTGCCAATACCATGGAGATTTTATCACAGTGGCTTTGTAGTATAATTTCAAATCAGGAATCATAATTCCTCCTGCCTTGTTTTTGTTGATCAGGATTGCCTTTGCTATTCTAGGACTTTTATGGTTCCAAATATATTTTAGGAATGATTTATCTAGGTCTAGGAGATATGTTGCTGATATTTTGATATGGATTGCATTAAATCTGTATAGCAATTTTGGGAATATGAGCATCTTCCAATATTGGTTCTTCCTAACCAGGAGCAAGGATTATCTTTCCCTTTTCTGAAATCCTCTACAATCTCTTTTATCAGAGTACAGTAATTTTCCTTAAAAAGATCTTTGACTTCTTTATTTAGATTAATTCCAAATTATTTCATTTTTTCTGTGCTATTATAAAAGGTATTGTCTCTTAATTGCCCTCTCAGTGTGTTTGTTATCTGTGCGGAGGAATGCTGTTGACTTTTGTGTATTGCCTTTTTACCCTGCTATGCTACTGAATGCTTTTATCAGTTCTATTAGTTTTTGGTGTGGTTTTTTGAGTGTTCCAAGTAAAGTATACCATCTGCAAATAATGATACTTTAACTTCTTCTTTACCTATTCTTATACCTTTTATTTATTTCTCTGATGTAATGGCTCTGGCTAATGATTCCAGAAGTATATTGAATACAAGTGTTGTTAGAGTGCATCCTTGTCTTGTATCACATCTAAGAGTAAAAGATTTCAGTTTTTCCATACTACAATCATTTTGTTTGTTGGATTGTCATAGATGGTTTTAATCAGACTGAAGTAGAAGCCATTGATTACAATTTTCTGTTGGACTTTGAACATGAATGAGTGTTGGTTTTGGTCCAAAGTCTTTTGTTCATCAATTCAGATGATTATGTGATTTTTTAAATTTGGCTCTATTGATGCAGTGTATTTATTTATCATGAATTGCATATAACGAATCATCCTTACATCCCTGGGTTTAATCCTATCTGGTCATGGTGTATGGTCTTGATGATTTGCTGCAGTCTATTTGCTAGGATTTTACTGAGGATTTTTGCATCAATGATCATGAGGAAGAATGGCCTATAGTTCTCCTTTTTAGTTGTGTTTTCCCTACATTTGTTATCAGTATAATACTTGTCCCCAGAAATGATTTCATTGATGAGTTTGAGGAATAAAGGGAAATTCCTTGTAGAATTCAGCTGTGATACCATCAGGACCTGGACTTTTCTTTGTCAGTAAGTTTTTAATACATTTCATATTTCTTTGGCTGCTATTGGGTTATTAAGAGTTGTTATATCTTCTTGATTCAGTTTTGTCAATTTGTACCTTACTAGAAACCTGTTCATTTCTTCTTTTGTCTTCTATTGTGTGAGAGTAAAGATTTTCAATGTAGCTATTGATATTCTGTTGAACTTCCACTTGGTCTGTGGTACTTATATCCTTTTCATTCCTTATTCCTTGTATATGAAATATTTCTTTCCTCTTTTTGATGATGTTATCTAGGGGCTTGTCAATTTATTTCATCTTTCGATGAATTAGCAATCACCTAAAATGACCCAAGTGAGTCACTATGCCAACCCCCAACAGGAACTGAGACTGTGTCTCGTATTCATGCCCGCTAACTACGTGACTCACTTCTCCGTTTTGTCCTGGGCCTAATCAATTTTACCTGAGCAATGGTGCTTGTAATCCCATTTGTTGACCATGGTTTTGTCCCATCCCACATCCACCTAAGAGAGACCCCTTCTTCTCTACGTTAGACCCGCATGGTTTTACACTATAAAAGTGCCTAGAAGAGACAGCTTCCCCGGGCAACCCACTAGGGCCCTCCTTCTGTCCCTCTCCAACAGACTCTTTTCTTTCCAATAAAGTATAATCCTAAAAAAAAAAAAAAAAAAAAAAAAAAAAAAAAAAACTTTTTAGTTCTTTAATTCTTTGCACTGTTTTCTTCATCTCAATTTAATTAATTTCTGCTCTAATCATTATGATTTCTTCCCATCTTTAGGCTTTGGATTTGGTTTGTTCTTTCTCTTCTAGATGATTGAGTTGCAACAGTCGGTTTATTTGTTCCCGTTCTGTTTTCCTAATGTGTGCATTCACAGCTATAACTTTCCCTGTGAGAACTGCTTTCATCACATCCCATTAATTCCTATATGTTGTGATTAACTTTTCATTGAATTGTAGATATTGTTCAGTTTCTTGTTTAATTCTATCTGTCATCCATTGGTTGCTGAGTAGAGTTTTATTTAATTTCCCTTTATTCATGGTAATTTTTTTTTGTTTCTTTGTCATTTATTTCCAGTTTAATTGCATGTGGTCAGAGAATATGCATGGGAGAATTTCTGTTTTCGTGCATATACTTAAGCATGACCTACAGACTAGTAGTGTTTTATTTTAGAAAATGACCTAAGTGCAGCTGAAAAAAAATGTGTGGAACACTGTAAATGTGCACTAAGTCCATTTGTTCCAAGCTCTGGTTCAGGTCTGCTATTTCTTTGCTGATTTTTTATCTACCTGACCTATCTTTTTGGGATAAGGATGTATTAAAGTCTCCTGTTAAGATTGTGGTATTAGTTATTAGATTTTTCATGTCCATTATATTTATTTTATGTATTTGTGTGCACTTACTCTTTATGTATGAGTGTTACCACTTCCTCTTGATATTTTCCCCTAAGCAGTATATAGTGGCCTTCTTTATTTTGTTTCATTATTTTAGAATTGAAGTTGAAACTGTCTGAAAAGATTTTTTTTAACCTGATTTTTTTCTGGGTTGCTGGAACATGTAGTATTATTTTCCAGTCTTTCACTTTCAGTGTATCAATTTCTTCGTGAATAAAGTGTGTTTCTTGTATATAATATATTGTTGGATTTTATTTCCTAATCTGCTGTGCCAGTCTACTTCATTTAATTGGTAAGTTGAGTCCATCTATATTGACGGTTATAATTGAGATATATTGACTTATGATTGACAAGTTATTTACCTGCTGTTGTTTATTCATTTTTCTCTTGTGTTTAATTGTTTGCTCTATTTAGTGGGTTCCTTCTGTCCTCTTTCATGGAGTTCTGATCATTTTTGTCCCTCTCTAGAACATCTTTTAGCAGTCTGTGTAGGGTTGCCTTTGTCATCATGAAAGTCGTTAGTTGTTTGTTGAAGTATTTGACTTCTTGAAACTTCAAATAGTTTTACAGGGTATAGTTTTCTGGGTTGGAATTAGTTTTCATAGTTCCATGGTTTGTGAAGAGAAGTCTGTCATCATTCTGATGGGTATTCCTTAAAATTTGATTTGTTTGTTTTCTCTAGGGGCTTTCAGTATATTGTTATTGTGCTGGATTTCTGGATCTTGAGTTTTATAAATCTGGGTGTGTTTTTAGTTGATGTTCTTTGGAGTTCTGTGGTTTGGTTACCTGAATGTCAGGTTGTTTACCCATATTTGGGGAGTTTTATGCCATTACTTCTGCCCATATTCTTTTTATATCATTGTATTGATTCTTTCTTTCTCATTGATGCCTATTATTCTCATGTTACTCATGTTTGCATCGTCTTGCAGTTGATGGATTATTGTTTCCTGCATCTTATATTTTAAGAGAAATTCTCTTACCTTTGCTCTAGCTGCTATCATGTCTTCAAGATCTGAAAGTATTTTCAAATTCACTCAAATGATTTTGAGTGAAAGCTTGTGATTGAAATTTTAAGTTCCTCTGTATCTCTGACTCTGCTTCATGCGATCTATTTCTTTCCTATTTTGCTCACTCAAGGATTCTAATTCTTTTTCTTATCTCCTTTTTTTTTTTAAATCTCTGTCTTCTGGAGAAGCAGTTGTTAATTCTTTTACTTCAGAGATTATTTCTGATCTGATTTACTGCACATTTTTGATCATTTGATTCTTTACTTCAGATGCTGTTAATTCAAAGATTTATTTTTTTATTTCAGAGGTTATTTCTGAACTGAGTTCCCTTATATCTTTGTGCAGTTGTTTGTTTATTTCAGATGTTATTTGATCAGGCATTTCAGCTGTGTCATTCCCAATTTCTTCTGTGTGAGTGTCTTATGCACTTGGGTGGACTTGTGGACTTAGATTCCATTTTATTCCTTCTCTTTGTCATTTTGAATAGCACTGTCCTCTGACCTTTGGTGCAGAGTTTTGGTACAGTGGTATCCTTAGCACCTACTGAAATTCAGGTGCAGAAGTATGAATTTTGAGTTTACCCCTTTGGCCTGGCTTGTGTCTGGCTGCTCTGCTCAGCTTCTTGCTGCAGAAGTGAACTTGGGCTGGGTCTAGAAGGGTTCCGAGAGGGCAGAGTTCTCACTTGCTTGGCCAGTGCTTAGTCTGGCGGGGTCTGATTGGCCCAGTGCAGTGCAGAGGCAGCATTCCCACACACTTGCTGGGGCCTGAGTTTGGGCTGTGTGTGGAGGGTTCCTGAGAGCATGGTGGAAGTTCTCTCTCACAAGCCTGCCTGAGCAGAGTCTGAAGGGTTGTAGTTTAGTTTTCCATGTACAGAACTTGCACTTTCTTAGTTAGATTGATTCCTACATATTTCACTTGTAATGATAGTTTGAAAGTATCATTTAAATTATTTTTTTCTTGGTGAATTTGTTATTTATGTACAGGAATGGTATTCATTTTTGAGGGTTGAGTTTTATCGGGCTCTTCTACCAAATATGTTTATTGAATCAAGAATTCTTTTTCATGCCCACCCAGCCCCAGAAACTGGAAGAGAAAGCATGGTCAACTCTACCATTTTCCTTTATTCTGCCCACACCTGCTCAGCCCCAGAGATGGGCCAGAGACAGCGCAGCTGACTCAGCCATCTTTCTGGATACCACCCATGCCACCCAGCCCGAGAGATGGCCTAAGACAGTGGCTGACCCTAGCAGCCTTGTGGATCCCACCCCAAGCTCTCCCAGTGAGTGGGAATTTGCATGACTCACCAGGCTTCCCATATCAGTAAGTGTGTGCTGAGACTGAGGGAGAGCCTTTGACTTCTTCCCATGCGGCTAACTGGATCCCCACCCTGAAGCCCTCCAAGCCAGTGACAGGCTGGAAACCTCAAGACCCGCTCATCAGCACCTTCCAAGATCCCCTACCCTAAAGTCCGCTGAGTGAGTGGGAATTTCCCCGACTCCCTGGGCATCAAAGGTCAGTGAGTATAGAACTCCAGGCCCTGTGTGCCAGAGTGACATTTCACAGGGACTCCTTGCCCCACAACCCAGGCTGCCTGAGACCCAGCAGAGCTCGACCTGAGAGCTCCAGGCCCACTGCGCCAGAGAAACATTTGCTAGCAATTGCCAGTCCTAGCCCACGGCCCCAGACCCAGTGCAGCTCAGCCTGGAGTGAGAACTCCAAGCCTGCCACAATGGAGGGACATTTTTCAGTGATCCCAGGACCACCCCACAGCCTGAATCCCAGAACAGCCTGGGATGTGAGTGAGGAATCCAGGCACACTGCACAAGAGGGACCTTTCCCAACCTTCTCGGGTGCCGGTCTTTAGACCCGGACCCAGGACAGGCTGGCTGACCCAGTATAGCCTACCCAGTGAATAAGATCATCCACTATCCTTTTATGAGCCTAGAAGAACCACCAAAGCCCAGGCCCGCCCACTTAGAGAGCAACATGCCAGACACAGGAGGGCTGACTCCAGCAATTTTCCAGATCCTCGCCCCAAAGCCAGCCAAGACAGGGGGAATTTTCATTACTTCCTCTGCAATCCAGTTCAGTTCGTGCTCATCTGAACAGGGAATCATCAGAGGGGAATGACAGGAGCTGCAGCAAAAAGGAACTGAACATGACAGCTGGATGCAGGATAGGCATACCTAGATAATCTCAAACTTAATAGACTGGCACGCGAATCTCATCACAATCTAAGGTTATTGCTGCACCAAAGCTCTACACCAAAGGGCAAAGGTCAGTGTTATACAAAATGACAAAGACACAGGGAAAAACGCAATCCTGGAGCTTGAGACAACCAACAAGGGCAGAGGACACTAGCTCAGCTGCAATGAATGAATTAACAAATACAGCACCAAAGTAACAACAGCAGAAAGATATAGAGGAAATAAAATGAAAAGTAATTCCCCAAATTAAAAAAGAAATATCTCAATATATACTATCTGAAATAAAAAATCAATTCCAGAAACATTGGTTGGAAAAAAAGTGCTCACACAGACCAAGTGCAGAGAGCACTATTCCAGCTGAAACATACGAATTAACAGAATCTGAAGCAAAGACACAACAGCAGAAAGGTCATGAGGAACTCAAAGCAGAATAATTTTTGAAATCAAAAAAGAATTCCTTGAAAAAAAAAATCTTTCAAATCATAGCATCTGAAACACAGAAACAAGTACTGAAATATACAGAAGAAACCCAACTTGGAAGAAACACTGCAGAAAAAGAATTAATAACTACCTCTAAAGAAGTCATGGATAAAAAAATTGAGGAGATCAGAAATATGATACATTCCTTGAATGAGCAACACAGAAAAGAAACAGAATGCATGACACAGTCAAAGAGATGTAAAATAACTAAAAATATCAATCATGAGTCTACAAAACTGTTTGAGTCAGAGCGAAGACAGAGTTTCAGATCTTGAAGATGCCAGAGCATCTAGTAAAAAGGTGAGAAAGGATCTCTGAAAAAAAACAAGAATGCAGGAAAAAATAAGGCATCACCTGCAGGATGATGCCAGGATGAACAACGTGAGAATAATTGGTATCAATAAGAATGAAGAAGTCAATACAAATGACATAAAAAGAATTTGGAGAGAAGTAATCGCAAAAAACTTCCCAAATATGAGAAAACAATCCCAGATTCAGGTAGCTGAAGCATACAGAACATCAAATAACTTCAACCCAAGTAAAAACACACCGTGACATATAATAGCCAAGATCCCAGAAATCCAACACAAAAATAATACACTGAAAGCTGCTAGAGAGAAGAAGCAGCTCACATTCGAAGGAAAACCCATCAGAATTTCAGCTGACTTCTGTACACAAACAATGAAGGCAAGGAGAGCATGGAGCAGAGTTCTTCAAGCTCTACACGAAAACAAATTCCAGCCCAGACTATTATACCCTGCAAAACTCTCTTTCAAGTTTGATGGATAAGTGAAATACTTCCACGACAAAGAACAACTGAAGAATTTCATGATGACAAAGCCAAAACTTTACAGTCTGCTGAACGATGTTCTAGAGAGAGACCACAAAGACCAGAACTCCATGAATGAGAATGGAAGGAACCCACTAAACAGGACATTCAATTAAACACAGGTTACAAAGGAATAAACAACACCAGGTAAATATCATGACAAACATAAGTCAGCATATTTCAATTATAACCATCAATGTAAATGGACTCAATTCTCCAATTAAGAGAAATAGACTGGCAAAGTGGATTAGGAAACAAAATCCAACAACATGCTGTATACAAGAAACACACTTCACTCAAAAGGACATTCATAGGCTCAAAGTCAAAGGATGGAAAAAACACTACATGCCTCAGCACCTCAGAAAAAAGCAGGAGTAGCAATTCTGTCCTCAGACAGTCTCAACTTCAAACCAAGAATGATCAAACGACACAAAGAAGGCCACTATATATTGGTCAGGGGAAAATTTCAAGAGCAAGGGGTAATACTCATAAATATTTATGCACCGTAAAAAGGAGCACCCAACTATGTAAGAAAAATATTAGTGGACATGAAAAACTTAATGTCTAAGAACACAATCTTAACAGGAGACCTTAACACACCGTTATCTCAAAAAGATAGATCAAGCAGACAAAAAATTAGCAAGGAAGTAGTAGAACTGAATGAGAGCTTGGAACAAATGGACCTGGTGGACATATACACTGTATTCCACCCAACCATAGCTGAATACACAATTTTTTCAGCCGCAAACGGGTCATTTTCCAAAATAGACCACATACTAGGTCAGAGGCCAGTGTTAATATATGCAAGGAAATGAAAATTATCCCATGCATATTATCTGACTGCAGTACAATGAAATTGGAACTAAATGACAAAAGAAACCAGAAAAACCTGCTAAGTTCCTGGACACTAAACAACACTCTAGTCAGCAATCAATGGGTCAGAGAAGAAATAAAACAAGGAATTCAGCAATACTTGCAATTCAATGAAAATTCAACTACAACTTACCGGAATTTATGGGATGAGATGAAAGCAGTTCTTAGAGGGAAAATAATAGGTATGAACTCACACATTAGGAAAACAGAACAGGAACAAATCAGTACCCTAATGTTGCACCTCCAACAGCTAGAAAAAGAAGAGCAAACGAAACCCAAAGTGCAAATATGAGAAGAAATAATAAAGATTAGAGCAGAAATTAATTTAATTGAGATGAAAAAAACAGTTCAAAGAATCTACAAATCAAAAAGAGGGTTCTTTGAAAGACTAAATAAAATTGATAAGCCTCTAGCGAACCTCACCAAAGAGGCAACAAAAAATTCAAGTACATGCAAAAAGGAATGAAAATGGGGCAATTACCGCAGACCCAGAGGAAATTCAGAAGACTATGAATAGTTACTTTGAGAATCATTATGCTCACAGAATAGAAGACACAGAAGAAATGGACAGATTCCTCAAAAGTTACAAATTAGAAAAACTGAATCACGAACATATAACAACTCTCAACAAGCCAATAACAGCCAACGAAATATGAAATGTAATAAAAAGACTACTGACAAAGAAAAGTCCAGGACCTGATGGATTCACAGCTGAATTCTATAAGAAATTTAGAGAAGATATAATCCCCACACTCCACAAACTCTTCAATGAAATTGAAAAGGAAACAGTCCTCCCAAAATCATTTCTGGAGGCAAGTATAATACTGATTCCAAAGCCAAGGAAAGACACAACCAAAAAGGAGAACTACAGTCCAAGCACCCTCATGAACATAGATGCCAAAATACTCAACAAAATCCTGGCAAATAGAATACAACAAATCATCAAGAAGATCATACACCATGACCAGGTAGGATTCATCCCAGGGACCCAAGGATGTTTCAGTATTCAAAAATCTATAAATGTAATACACTATATTAATAGGTTTAAATCTAAAAACCACATGATCATCTCAATTGATGCAGATAAAGCTTTTGACAAAGTCGAACACTCATTCATGGTCAAGGTGCTACAGAAAATTTGAATAGATGGACTCTATATTAACTTCATAAAGGCCATCTATGACAACCCAAAAGATAATATAATCCTCAATGGGGAAAAACTAAAATCTTTTACTCTTAAATCCGGTACAAGACAAGGATGTCCTCTAACACCCCTCCTATTCAATATAGTCTTGGAATCCTTTGCAACAGCCATTAGAAAAGAGGGAGAAATAAAGGGAATAAGAATAGGTAAAGAAGAAGTTAAATTATCAATATTTGCAGATGACATGATACTTTACTCGGAAGACTCCAAAAATTCCTCCAGGAAAAAACTAGAACTCATAGGGAAATTCAGCAGTGAGCAGGATACAAAATAAATACTCAAGAGTCAATAGCATTCCTCTAAACAGATAACAAGCAACCTGAAAGGCAAATAGTAGAAACAATGTTTTTTACAATAGGACCATGGAAAATGAAATACCTTGGGATTCACTTAACCAAGGAAGTCAAAGATATTTTCATGGAAAATTACAACAACCTAGGAAAAGCGATTATAGAGAATTTCAGAAAATGGAAAGATATTCCATGCTCCTGGAAAGGAATAACCAACATCGTGAAGATGGCCATACTCCCAAAATTGCTTCTACAGATTTAATGCAATCCCTATCAAACTGCCATCAACATACCTCCCAGACATAGAAAAATCATTCCTAAAATTTATTTGCAACCACAAATGACTTAGAATAGCAAAGGCAATCTTGGCCAATCAAGACAAGGCAGGAGGCATCACAGTTCCTCAACTGAAATTATACTACAAAGCCACTGTGATAATATTAGCATGGTATTGGAAACAAAATAGACCTCGGATCAAAGGAATAGATTAGAAGGTGGAGAAGCATTTATGAACACACTCAACCATCTGATCTTAAACAAAGGGGTCAATCATACTTACTGGAAGAAAGATAGCCTCTTTAACAAATGGTGCTGGAAAACTTGATTTCTACATGCCAAAAACTAAAACTTGACCCAGCTCTATCACCATGCATTAAGTTAAAGTCAAAATGGATTAAAAATATAAACAATAAAACAGAAACACTGAATCTCCTAGAAGAGAATGTAGGAGGAACTCTTGAAGACATAGGGGTAGGTAAACAGTTCATGAACACACATATATTAGCACTTGAAAGAATCAACAACTGGGATCAACTCTTCTTGCAGAGCTTCTGCACTTCAAAAGAAATAGTCAACAGAGTGAAAAGACAACCCACAATTTTTGAAAACATCCTAACTAATAAGCAATCAGACAGAGGTCTGCTGTCTAGAATATGTTAAGAACTAAGATATAACAGAGCCCTTAAATTTAAAGACCAAATTCAGAAATGGGCATCTGAGATGAATACATACTTCTCAGAGAATGAAACTAAAGAAGTGAATAAATATATGAAATAATGCTCCAAATCACTAGTCACCATGAAATGCAAATAAAAACAATTCCAGAATGAATAGATATTATAAGGAAATCAACCAACAACAAATGTTGGAGAGGTTGTGGGGAAAAGGGAACACTTCTCCACTGTTGATGGGAATGTAGACTGGTACAACCATTATGGAGGTCATTCCGGAGACTCCTCAAAAGAGTAGGACTAGAAATCTAATTCAAGCTGGCTAGCTCCCTACTGGGAATTTTCCCAGAGGAACTGAAAACATTGTATCAAAGTGCTATATGTGTACCTATGTTTATAGCAGCACAATTCGTGATAGTAAAATCTTGGAAACAGCCAAGATGCCCATCACATGAGGAATGGTTGAAAAAGATGTGGCATTTCTATATAATGGAGTATTACTCTAGTATTAAAAATGATAAGCTTGAAGTGTTTATATTGAAGTTGATGCCACTTGAACATATACTCATAAGTGAAATAAACCAGACACACATGTGTAAATATCATATAGTCTCCCTAGGATAAGAAGGGAAAACAAGAAGTACAAATGGAATTGTACAACAACTAAAAACAGTTGAGTCAGATAAGGCAAAGTGAATAACATATGCTGCAGGATACTAACCAGCTTTTCTTCTGGATCATTAACAACCTAAGTTCACAGATCAAAACTGGAGAAATAGAAGAGCCACAAGGCCAGCCAATATTTTGACCCTAGCCTGTCAAGGTCAGCAAAGACTCAGGACATAGGCGAACCTGTACTGCAACATGAAACTCAGTTGAGCTCCAAATTTTCTGAACAAGGAGATTATGGAGCCACAGAGGAAACACATCGAAGTTCTATAGTGTGCATGGAGAAAGTCACATAGAGAGAAAACTTTCTCTCAGGCTCTCACAGAGAGCAAACTGGCCAAGCATTGGCTGTGACTCATCCACATGGATGACACAGACAAAGGATCTACAGAATAAGGTACAGGACTACAAGATAAATCCTGAGGGGACTTCACTGACCTCATAAGAAATGAAAACTACATGTTTTGTTATGTAGGTATTGCTCTATCTAGGTCTTAACCATCCAGCAGAAAAGTATAAAAATTAGGTATACAGAGCCGGGAGTGGTGGTGCATGCCTGTAATCCCAGCACTAGGGAGGCTGAGACAGGAGGATTGTTGTGAGTTCGAGACCAGCCTGAGCTACAAAGTGAGATTAGGGCCAGCCTGAACTGCACCGTGAGACCCTGTCTGAAAAAAAGACAAAAAAAAAAAAAAAAAAAAAAAAAAAAAAAAAAAAAAAAAAAAAAAAATTAGGTATACACTGCAGGGCCATAATAATAAGTTGAGCTTTAAATGGCTATCATCCACAACTTCTTCAGATAACTCACTGTTATTGTGGAATGCTGGACTGTGTTGGATTGTTTCGTCGAGTTCAGGCACCTAAATTAGTTGAATGACAATGCGATGCCCATCTTTGACAGGTATAGACAAAGGAAGGGGTATAGAAAGGAAGAATCATGACGTGTGTGTATGGTCAGTACAGTTGGGATAGATAACGCCATGCTTCTACATAATTCTATGAGAGGCAAGATTTTCACTAATGATGGTTGGACAGCATATTATGTCAGCTTCTAGTACTATGGACAACCACTAGGAAAATAACAAGGTAGAAAGTATTAATTATTGAATCTTTGATGTAATTCAGGTATAAAAACATAAGATACGCAAACAGCTACACTTAATTTATTGTTAAGAGACATATGCTTTAATAATATCTGTAAGTATAATATCATGTATGCACCTTCTATGATACTAAAACATTATGAAAACAGTTTGCAATGTATTACCTTATCAAATCTATCTTGTCAAGGTATCTTAAAACTGTCTCATTGATATTTGTACTTCAATAAAATAAAAATTTAAAAATAAATAAATAAAAAGTCATCGTATGAGGAAAACAATGAATTATTTTGTTACAGTTTAGGGACTTTTCTATGTACAGTACCAAGCACCTGCAAATAATGGTCATTTAAGTTCTTTCCTATCTTTACTCTTTCTTTTCTTTCTTTCTTTCTTTCTTTCTTTCTTTCTTTCTTTCTTTCTTTCTTTCTTTCTTTCTTTCTTTCTTTCTTTCTTTCTTTCTTCTTTCTCTCTCTCTTTCTCTCATTGTTCTGTCCAGTGATTCTAAGTCTACATGGCACAGGAGTGTTGATAGTGAACATTTTTTTAATTTCTTTTCTTTTTCTTTGACATAAGAGTGAAAGCTTTCAATTTTTTACTGTTTAGTATGATATTGACTATCACTTTATCATAGATGGCTTTTGATCAGATTGAAACAAAGAGCATTTTTTTTTTAACGTGAATGGATGTTTGATTTTGTCAGTTTTGCTTTTGCATCTATTAAGATTATTATGTGATTTTTGGCCTGGGAAGAGTTGATATTGTGTATTACATTTATTGACTTGCGTATGTTAAATCAACTCTGCTTCCTTGGATTGCATCTTACTTGACCATGATATATAATCTTTTGATGAAGTGCTGCATCTTTTTGCTGGTTTCTTACTGAGTATTTTACCAACTAAGTTCATTAAGGGTACTTATCCACAGTTCTCATTATTCATTGGATGTTTCTCCAGGTTGGGTATCAGTGTAATAGTTCCTTCCTTTGTGAGTATTGGTTGCATTTCGATTTCATTAAGCAGTTTGAGGATTACTCACATTAGATTCCCTCTAAGTTTATTGTAGAACTCAGTTATGTGTACTTTATGACCGATTCTTTTCTTGTTGGTAGATTTTTAATTACATTTTCAGTTTCATACCAATGAGGTAGGAATTATTTATATATTCTTGATTCAGATTCATATGTATTTTAAAATATGCTCACTTCATCTGTGTGTTTACTGGAGTAAAGATTCTTAAAGTAGGAATAATACAACAAATCTTGCAGGCCTTTGATGGGGGAAAGGAATACCTCTCCACTGTTGTTGGAGGTGCAGACTTGTACTACTAATGGGGAAATCAGCATGCAGATTCTTAAAAAGTCTAGGACTAGAGATCTCATTTAAAACAGCTAATTCACTTCTGGATATATTTCCTGAAAGATTTATAGCATCATTCTTCAGCAATATAGGTGCAGCAATATTTATAGCAGCACATTTTGTAATAGTTATAGCTGTAAACAACCTCAATTCCCATCAACCAGTGCATGATTTAAAAAGATCTGCATTTTTAAGACATAATTGATATTATTCAGTCCTAAAGAATAAAATTGAGACATTTATAGCTAAATGGATGGCTCTTGAGACAATAATCATAATCACACACATATGTGTAAATACCAAATTGTTTCTCTGGTGTGACATACTGGAAATGTAAATGAAAATGAAAACGTATAGTAGACATTGTGAAATAGGAAAAGTGTTCAAAGTGAAAGGGAAGAGGGCAGGTGACATAGCTCAGTAGACTAAGTACCTGGGTTCTATCCCTGGTCGCAAATGCCATTCCAGCCCCTCCCCCAGGGTACACTGGGGCAGTTAAGGAGTGCAGGCATGGTGGCTGCATTCCTTAATCCCAGCATTTGGAAGGCTGAAAATAGGAGGATCACTATGTCTCTGAGCTGCATAGTGAGAAGCTATACCAAACAAATAAATGAGAAAAAAAAAAAAAAA
>PVKA01023412.1:0-35639 GCA_004027165.1 Ctenomys sociabilis
ATTTTAGTGTACTTTGAAATTTGGTGGTGTAAATCCTCATCTTTTTTCCTTATTTTGGTAAATACTTTGGGGGCAATGTTTGCATCTTTCCTGAGAACTGGACCAAGTTGCATTTTAAAAATCCCTCGAACTTTCCTTACATTCCTACTCTCAGGCCATACTTTAAGACATTAGTATAGCTAACCGATTACATTCTGATTTAGAAGTTCTCCGTTAGACTTTAAAGACAGCCTGAGAGTTTTATTTTTTGTGTTATCTTTATGTAGGATCAAGGTTATAAAATTGTTTTAGGATGATTTAGGAAGATTTATTTTTTCCCAGTGCTTTGCAACTGTTTATTACCTCTAAAAATTCTGAAATTTCTTAAACCTTTAAAAGTTTCTTTATTGTTTATTTTGAACCCTAAGTTAACTATCTTGCGTACAGATTTGGCTATCCTAGCTGACAATAAAGGATGGCAAATCCCTGTTAACACTTTACAAACTTACACAGCTCTAGGACTTCACTTTAAAAAAAAAAAAAAAGTAACTCATTGGGGCTGGGAAGATGGCTCAGTAGAATAAGGAAATAATAAATAAATAAATAAAAATAAAAAAAGAAATTATGTATTTATTTGATACAGGATTTTCTTATGCAGTTCAGACTTGTAGTGATCTTCCTGTCTCAGCCTCCCCAGTGTCAGGGTTACAGGGGTGCACCACCATACACGGTCCTGGGGCTGGCACAGCATGTGGTACCGGGATTTAACCCGGGACCTTGCATTTGCCAGGCAGGCCCTTAGATCACCGAGACATCTTCCCAACCCTAGGACTTCACTGTTTTGAGAACAGGGCTATTTTGCCTGTTGAGATTTCTTCAGTGCACTACATGAGGTTAAATGTGAATAAATGTTCCTTTGGGTAAAAGCTTCTTATTTAGTCATTGCACATAAGTCCAATTTTGATGAATTGGCTTTTGACTAATAGTTGTAAATGTTTTTCTTGGTCTGTTATGAAGATACGTTAGTCTGACAATTTAGTAGTAAGATATGTTGTCTGTGGTTGTGCATTTGTTAATTTATTCATTTCTCTTGTATTTCTCTCAGTTTTGTTTTGTGTATTTTGAGTGGTTAAGTACCATAAGGGTAAAGAGTATTTTTATATTGCTCAGTTCATCACTATGAAATGTTTTCTCTTTCAATGCTATCTTGATTTCTGTTTGGTCTGAAACTGACATTTTTATACCTGCTTTCTTTTTGTTAGCTATTTTCTGATATATTTTTCCATTTTCCTTTTCAAATGCTTTTGTGCTCTGTTGTTCTAGAAGGACCACTTGTAAACATCTACACTGAAATATATCTTTTCTGTCATTTCTACTCAGTTTGAACAACCCTGACTTTTGATAGAAGTGCGTAACCTATTAAGATTTGTTCTGTTACAGATGTGAACTGGGCTCCTTTAGCCATAATTTAAGAACATGTCATTTTTATCTATGCATTTTGTTATATGTACATTTTCTCCTACCCTCTGTTTTTAAAGATTTTTCTTCTTATATTATTGTTAGTGGTCTAACTCTACTTTTTCCCCTTTCAGAATGCTGAGAATTGTTCCATTCACTTTTCATACCTACTTCTACCAAACAGAGATTTAGCATCTCATTTGCATTTCTTACATAACTAAAAGTGTTTACTCCTGTCTCTGGAAGTTGTAAGGAGTTTCAAATTCCTTTTTCTCTCTTGCAAATTTCTAAGTCTTCTTGGTTCTTTATCCTCTTAGGTGGTCAATTTTAAATTTCAACTCCTGTGTTTATTCAACTGTAAGCAAATTCTCCCAAGAAACCTCCTTTATATTTGGCTTTCTTTTTATCAGTACCTTTGGAATCTCTTGCTGGGTCAGGATTAAACCTTCTGTATTTCTTTGCCGTGTTTCCTTTCTTTCTAATCTGTACACATTTTTCTCCAGGCTGTATGGTAGGAGAATCCAATGCCTTATATTCTTGCTTTTTATTTCGCTCTTCAGATGTGATCATTTTGGTAACCATCATATCTATTTTTTTTTCTTAGTACTAATGGCTACCTTTATTTTCAAGAGTTATAATTTTTCTTACAATTTTATGGATGAGACAATGTCTTATAGCCACCAGAGACTATGCTCTTTACAAAAATTACTCATTGCTTCCTCTCAGAATGGTTTTCCTTTAAAGGATTTTGTGAATTTTTAAAAAATAATATTTTTGTTTACATATTTAAGATAACTTTCTATGCATACTACTTTTTTAGATGGGTATGAAAATTGAACTCAGAACCTCTTACCTGATGGACCGGCACTTGTCCCACTGGCTATATTCCCGGCCCCAAAACTACTTTTGACTGCCAAAGTCTCTGTTTGAAGACTGCGTGTGGTGGTGTATGTGCTTGGATTTATTGCTTTATCCCTAGACAAATATTTTTCTCCTCATCATTTAGTGCAGGAGAAAAGGTGGATGAAGTTAATCTGAAGACATGTTTGCACCTCACATCCTTCATCTCTCTAGTAGGCCTCTATCAGTGTTTCCGAGTGTAACCAGCATCCTTCCTGTAGCTCTCTCACCTCCCTTAAGGGTTGTGCTTTTTTTCTGCTAACCTTACGTTTTTAAATAAGGATTCCTCAAGTTTCCAGTTTGATGGTAGTGCTCTTCTGTTTTCCAGTACAACAGCATTGTAACAAAATTATTCTTCAATAGATGTGATAAAAGTATATGTAATATATACTATGTATAAATATTATATATAAATATATATAATATATACTATGTGTATATATTACAAAGAGTAATTGAAAAGTATAGTAAATATTTAAAATATTTTATTTTAGGGAAGGGTCTACAGGGTATTTAGGGTCTCACTAATAGATCAGACTTGTAGTGATTCTCCTGTTTACAGCTTCCCGAGTGCTGGGATTACAGGACCACCATGCCCAGTCTCAAATGTGGTCTCAGTCCACCCCCAGGGGCAGAGACAGCACCACAGGCCTGGGGATTGAACCACCAACCTCTGTGTCTGCTTGCAGGTGCAGTAATCTGCTGAGTTATTTGGCCAGACCTTAAAATTTTTAAATTTATTATAGGAGAAGGCACATTGCCAAGAACAATGAATGTATGCTCCAGGCAAAGAAGAATATTTTGAGAATTTTAAGAAGGATTAATGGGAGCTACCTTTTACTCTAATAAGTTTTTAAATGTCAGCATTCACTGTACTTTTTTATCACCTCCCATTGATCAAACATTTACAGCGAGTTCTATGAAATTAAGCCATCATCTGTGACTTCATCCACCTTATTCGCGAGTCTTGTGTGATGTCTAGCTCTTCCCCAAAGTCAAAATGACCATGAAAAGTAAATGTTTTAATGGATACAGGACATCAAAGCAGCCAATGAAACAGTTCATTCTGTACAACCAAGCTCATGGTTTCATGAAAAGCAGAGAAGGAGGTCATTAGCTAAAGGGAGGAAGTTAGGAGAGCATTTGTCCGATGCAAGAACAGCTCCTGGATTTCCAGGACACTCCGGAGAGGGTGGCCACTTGGCCCGGATGCAGAACAACATATGTTTAAGCAGAGCACAAGAAATGTCAAACTGTTAATGGCACCTATCACTTGCAACATGTAGGATTCAAATAAAGTGAAGGCTTTTGTTGGTAAATGGGGGTGTTTTCCAAGTCTGGCAGCTTCTGCACAGTCTGAAGACCGCCAGAGAGATCTGGTTAGGCTAGCCCAAGCCCCTGGCTGAAGTATGTTGATTCAGGCTACCCTCTGTGGCCCATCCCGCACCCCTGTTCCCTGAAGAATGTTGGGGAGAGTAGGCAGCCCTAGCCCCACCCTTCAGGCTTCCTGCTGGTGTTTACTGAGTCCTGCCATTCTTGCTTGCCCTGAAGACTGCTAAAGAGGCTGATAGGCTAGCCCTTGCCTCTCGCTGGAGTTTGCTATTTCTGGCTGCCCTCTTTCAGTCTCAACACTGTTGGGGAGACTCAGCAGCACCTCCCCACCCCCAATACCTTCCCACCAGAATGTGATGAATAGGCTGCCCCTCTTCACTCTGAAAACCACCAGGGCATCTTGACTACAAAAACCACCTACAGAAGAGCACTACCCTGCACTAATCCACTATCAAGAGAGCCTTGCACATCTGCGGCCTGCACTCGTCATCAGTGGCTTGCCCTCATTTCCTTAATGAGGTAGAAATCACATTGAACCACACACAGAAGGAGCTTTGGTGAGCCTCCAATTCTCCTGCGAGCCATGCTGACTTGCACCCTGCCCGTCTACATCACTGCAAAAAATGACAACAGGAAGAAACAAAAGGCAATCTCAGACCTCTGGCCCACCCAAAACAAGTTCAGAGACAAGGTCATAGATGAACTTGGAAGTCACACACCTGAGATTTCTGGCATGGTAGCAACTGAAGTAAAGAAACAACCCCATCAATTTACAGAGGAAATTAGATCAGAAATAATCTCTCAGATAAAAAAGGAAATGACAGGAATCATAAAAGAATTGCTTATTCATCTAAGGAAGACACAGATTAAAAAAAGAAACAATACGAAAATGATGGAAACATTGAATGAACAGTACAGGAAAGAGCTAGAGTGCATGAAACAGATTCAAACTGGTATCTAACACATTAAGAATTCCACTGAAATCTGGAAAAACAGATTGAAAACAAAACAGAAGATAGAATTTCAGAGCTGAAGATAGCATTGCAAGTAGGGAACATGAAAGAAAACATCTTTTAAAAATAATGAGAAACCAGGAAATAACAATACATCAGCTGCAAGATGATGCAAGGAAAATAATATAAGACTGATGGGTATCAACAACACAGCTGGAAATAATACAAAAGATGCAAAACCAGTGTTTGCAGAAGTAGTAGCAGAAAAATTTTCTGAGCATGGGAAAAGAATCTGATATAGAGATCACTGGAAGGCATAGAACTCCAGATAGCCATAATCAAAATAAATCATCAACCAGAAACATAATAATCAAGATCCCAAAAATTGAACAAGAGAACAGAATGTTAAAAGCTGTTAGAGAGATGAAACAGATCACCTATAATGGAAAGCCCATCAGAATAATGGTAGATTTCTAAACATAGACCATCAACTCAAGAAGAGCTTTGGGTGAGATATTTGAGGTCCTGAAAGAAAACAACTTTTCAGATTGATGTATCCAGAAAAACGATCAAATTTAACTGACAGATTAGATACTTCCATGGCAAAAAACAACTGAAGAAATTCATGACAACCAAATCAACCCTACGAAGATATTGACAGATATCTTAAAAGAGACAAAGATGACCAAAACTTCAACAATAACAGAAAAGAAAGAAAACAATAACAGAAGAGAACAACCAAGTGGAGCAAGCAATTAAACATAGGAGAAAAGTAGGGAATCCTATAGCAGGAAAGCAACATGACAAAGATAAGCCAATATATATCCGTTATCACTACAAATGTAAAAAGCCTCAATTCACCAATCAAAAGTAGAGTGTCAGAGTAGATAAAGAAACAAAATCCATTATAATTATAATTAATTATATGTAAAAAATAAAATAAAATAAATAATTTTTTTAAAAAAGAAACAAAATCCAATAATATGTTGTATATAAGAAACACATTTGGGGTCAGGGAGATGGCTCAGTGGAATAAATACTTCCCTGGCAGTGCAAGAGCCTGAGTTGAATCCTGGGTTCTACCAAAAAAGCCAACAACAACAACAACAAAAAAAACCACATTTAACTAAAAAATAATAGTGTGAATGTCAAAGGATGTTAAACAATACTCCATGTGACAGGAACCCAGAAAAAACCAGGGGTAGCTGTTCTGGTTGTTGATAATGTGAACTTCAAACCAACTGTGATTAAAAGGGACAACAAAGCTCACTACATACTTGTTAGGAGAAAACTACAAGAGGAAAAGATAACAATTATGAATATATATGCACCCAATGTAAGAGCACCCAACTGTATAAGACAAATTTTAGCAAACATGAAAAATCTAATGAGCAGTAACATAATTATACTGGGGGACATCAATATCCCATTGACACAAAGAAGTAGATCACCATGTAAAAGGTGAGCAAAGAAATAACAGAATTAAACAGATCTTGTGAACAAATGGACTCAACAGACCTTTACAGAGGGTTCCAGCCAACACTGTCATAATGTACATTTTTCAGAGCTGCACATGGACATTCTTCAAAATAGATCATGTGCTAGCACACAGAACATACACTAAGTAAATGCAAAGGAATAGAAGTTATCTCATGCATATTAGCTGACCATAGTGCAATGAAACTGGAAATTATTGACAAAAGAAATGGCAAAAACTCTATAAACACATGGAAGCTAAATAATACCTTCCTGAATAATCAGTGGGTCATGAAAGAAATTAAAGAAGAAGTTAAACAATATTTATAATCTAACAAAAATGCAAATACAACTTAACAGAACCTGTGGGTTCTATCTTGAGAAGAAAATAAAATTATCTTGAGAAGAAAATTTATATTGATGAATTCTCACATCAGGAAAGAGAACAAGCCCAAATAAACAATCATATGTTGCACCTCAAGCTCCTAGAAAAAGAAGAGCAAGTCAAGTTCAAAGCCCAAAGAAGGAAGGAAATTATAAAGATCAGAGCAGAAATAAATGCAATGGAGACTGAGAAAACAATACAAAGAATGAATGAGTCAAAGAGTTGGTTCTTTGATAGAATAAATAAAATTGATAAACTCCCAGTCAACCTCATTAAAAAATGGAAAGAAAAAATTTAAATTCATTTAATGAGGAATGAAAAGTATGAAATCACTACAGAACCTATAGACATTCAGAAGATTATCAATACCTGTTTCCAAAATCTTTGCTAAAAGAATAGAAAATACAGAAGAAATGGACAGGTTTCTAGGAGTTCATACATATGAACTACCAAAACTAAATCAAGAACATATAAAAATTCTGAACAACCCAATATCAGACAATGAAATTGAAAATGTAATAACAAAACACGCAAACAAAGAAAGCCCGGGTCCTAAAGCATTCACAGCTGAATTCTACAAGAAATTGAATTAGCAATAATTGCTCTTGGATAAACCTCATTGGCTATAATATCTTTATTTTTTGTGCAAAAGCTAACATCTTTATTTTTTTGGTGGTACTGGGGATTGAACACAGTACCCTGTGCTTGCCATGCAGCTCTACTGAGCTATCTCCCTGACCCTCTATCAGAAATGTAAAGGGTCCTAATGCCATCTCTTCTCAAGCTCTTCAATGAAATTGAAAGGGAAACCTCTGAAACTCATTTAGACAGGCAAGTATTACTCTGTTACCAAAAACAGAGAAGGATCCAACAAAAGAGAACTACCTGACAGTCTCCCTAATAACATAAATGCAAAAATTCTTAATGAAATACTAGCAAACAAAGTGCAGCAAATCATCAAGAAGATTATACATCAAGACCTAGAGGGATTCACAAAACCATAAATGTAATACACTACACAAACAGAGCCAAAGATAAAAATTACATGATCATCTAAATAGATGTAGAAAAATCCTTTGACACCTTAGATGGTCTTTATATCAATCTGATAAAAGCCATCTATGACAAACAAATAGCCAACATTGTACTAAATGGTTAAAAATGAAAGCCTTCACTTTAAAATCAGGAACAAGACAAAGATGCTTACTGTCACCACTCCTGCTCAATACAGTTCTAGAAACATTAGCCAGAGAAATTAGAATAATTTAGCCAGAGAAAGAAATAAAAGGAACAATGATTAGAAAAGAAGTACAATTATCATTATTTGCAGATGACATGATACTGTACATAGAAGACTTCAAAAACTCCACCAAAAGAGTTGTAGATTTAATAACCAAATTAAGTAGTAGCAGGTTACAAAGTTAACTCTTAAAAATCAATAGCATTTTTATATGCAAACAATGAATGCACCGAGAAATTATTTGAAACCTCACCTTTCACAATAACACTCCCAAAATGAAATACTTAGGCATCAATATCACAAAGGAAGTAAAAGATTTATACAGTGAAAGTTATAGTACTATGGTAAGAGAAATCACAGAGGACTTCAAAAGATGGAAAGATGTTCCTTGCTCCTGGATAGGAAGAACCAACATTGTCAAAATGGCCATATTCTCGAAAGTGTTACATAGATTCAATGCAATCCCAATTAAAATACCATTAGTATACCTCACAGATCTAGAAAAATAACATTATTCCTAAAATTATCTGGAACCAGAAGACACCTGGAATACCAAAAGCAATCCTGGACAACAGAGGAAAGGCAGGAGGCATAGTCCCTAACTTGAAATTATACTACAAAGCTACAGTGATAAAATCAGCATAGTACTGGCATAAAAGCAGAGCAGATCAGTGGAACAGATTAGAAGATGCAGACACAACTACAAGCACACTCAGGTACCTTATCTTTGATGAAGGGGCAAAACATATTCATTGGAAGAATGATAGCCTCTTTAATAAATGGTGCTAGAAATGCTGGCTTTACACATGCTAAAGGCTTAAAGTATACCAATGCCTATCTCCATGCACAAAACTACTGTCAAATGGAGCAAAGATTTAAATATTAAAACTGAAACACTAAATCTTATGGAAGAGAAAGTAGGTAGAAATCTTAGGGACATAGTGGTAGGTAAAAAGTTCATGAACAAAAATCAAACCTCAGGGACCAGGGAGTTAGCTCAGTAGAATAAGTGCTTCCCTGGCAAGCACAAGTACCTGAGTTCAATCCCCAGTTTCACTAAAAACAAACAAACAAAAAAATCAAACTTCATGAGAAAAACTTCAAAGAACCAACAATTGGGATCTTGTCATTTTTTAAATTTTCATTTAGGACAGGGTCTACAGGGTCTCACTACACAGATTGGACTTGTAGTGATTTTCCTATTTTCAGCCTCCTAAGTGCTGGGATTAAAGCACACCCAGTCTCAATCTCCATCTCAGCATACCCTTGGAGAGGGGCCAGCACAGCACAAAGGGGATGGAATCCCAGACAATGTGCTCTGCCTAAGTAGGTACTTTAGTTCACTGAGTTATCTGGGGGGGGTCTTCGACCTCACTCATCCTTTTGAAAAGTTTCTTCCTGTCAAAAGAAATCACCAACAGAGTGAAAAAGAAAAAAATGAAGTGGGAGGAAATTTTAGCAAACTATCCATCAGACAAAAAACTGCTATGTAGAACATATAAAAAATTTTAAAAAATTAGGCCTCCAAAATTCAAGGACCCAATCCAAAATTAGGCATCTGAGAAGAATATACATCATAAAGGCAGAGATACAAATGGCAAATAAATATATGAAAATACATTCAACATCATTGATCATTCAAGAAATACAAGTTGAAACAGTTCTGAGATACCATCTTAGGCCAGAAAGAATAGTTATCATCAAGAGGTCAACCAATAACAGCTGCTGGAGAGGCTTTGAAGAAAAGGAAACCCTTGTCCCTGTGGATGGCAGAGCAGACTGGTACAACCACTATGGATATCAGCGTGGAGATTCTTCACAAAGCTAGGATTGACGTTTCTATTCAAGCCAGCTATTCCCCTTCTAGGTATCTTCCCAAAAGAATGGAAATCATCATACCACAGTGATATAACTGCACCCCTATTTATAGCAGTGCAATTTGTCATTGATAAATCTTGGAAACAAAGCAAATGCCCATGAATTGAGGAATGGATGAAAAAGATGTGGTATTTTTATACAATTATGTGTTATTCAGCTAAAAAAAGACAAATTTGAGGCTTTTGTAGAAAAATGGATGCAGCTAGAGACTATATTGGTAAATGAAATAAATCAGATCCACATGTACAAACATCATATTATCTCGCTAATGTGAGAACCTGAAAGAATAATGAAAATCTAAGAGCTACAACAGATACTGTTTAAAGGAATGTAATTGTTCAATGGGAAGGAAGAACTGCAATGACCAAAAGGACAAACAAAAGAAGGAAAATAATATATATTTAGGTATATATGCAGAATAGTTTGGATAATTGCATTGTTGATTTCTGCTGGTCTTTTGAAAGAGCAGTTGATACTTAAATTTTTTTGACTCTCATTTTTTTCCTCTTTTAAATTTCTTGTAACTTCTTTGCTATGCATGAGTCATACATGTTTATCTGTAGTAACATGAAGATAGCATCATACAGCAACCATTGTTGAATTCCTATTACTTTATTTAGTGAAAACTTGCATCATTTCTAGTGTCTTTGTTTTCTATCACTATTTTATTTTCTTTAAAAATAGGAAGTGTTCTTTCTATTATAGGCAAATGGTGCAGCTAGGTGCCATATTGGTAAGTGAAATAAATCAGACGTGCATGTGGAAACATCATATTGTCGTGCTAGTGCAAGAATCTGAAAGAGTAAATAACATCTAAAAGGGACAATAGATACCATGACAGGTACGGAATCTATTCAAATGTAAGGAACAAAGAAAGAAATAGGGGAGAAAGAGATATTAATGTATACTTATGGATAGTTTGGATATTGTACTGCTGATCTACTGAAAGGAGCACTTTAATGCTTAATTTTTTTTTCTCCTCATTACTTTCTTGTAACTTTTTGGTACAAGTTTCGCCTGCTTATATCTGGTAATCTGAGCAACTAGTTTGAAGACAACATTATACACTATAACAGTTGTGACTGAATGTCTATTGTTTTGTTTAGTGAAATTCTATATCATTTCTAATGTTTTGTTTTTATTCTATTACTATTTCTTATTCATTTTAAAAAACAAAAAAGTGAGATTTTAGAGAAAAAAAAGTTCAAGTATTTTGCATATGAAGTTACATGAAACTCAGGAACTTAGTAGGCAGAGGGTAGCATTTTTCATGTGGCCTGAAGATGTTCATTCTTGCCCCAAAGTCCTAGTTCACTCACTATTATTCTGATTTGTGAGTACTCAATTCTGTCTCAGGCCTTTTGCCAAGCTCGCTGCCTTATTCATAAATTAACTAAAAAACTATTTTTCACACCATGACAACACAGCTAAGACAGTCATGAAAGAAGGCCTCGGCAACCCCTTCAGAAAGTGCAAGAACTGTGGGATAGGCATGAGGTGGGACTATCCCGAGGGAGATTAATGGCAATACGTCTTGTGCTGTAAAATTTAAATATTCATCATGGTTTTCCATCATACCATGTACATTACATAGGATACGCTTGTGTGTATACGTATATTTGGAGTTAGTGATGAGATAAATGGAACAGATACCATTTTAAGGCATTTGGTTAATTTAACTACTATTTACTTTGCAAGTGGCCACCACTGTATGCAAGATATTATCACTATGCTAATAGCATCAGGAATAGAGGATGAATAGGATACTATATTCTTAAAGCTTTATACCTGGTAGGTCATATACCAATATTACTTTTCATCCATTATAATAATTTATGCTTCTAAGAACAATATTAAATCACTAAGCAAAAGCCAAATAAAAACTCAGTATGTTCTATTTAATATAGCAAAATAATTAATATAGCAGATAGGTATATTAAAGAGTTCAGGATTACAAAGTCAGAAAATGTTCAAAATCATTACATCAGAAACCTAACTTATTTCAGTGTGTATCAGTTAGCAGCAGATTAGAGGTTAGCTAGAATTAATGAAATTTCAAGCAAGGGCTGCTTGAACCACAAGAGAACTTACTGTTTGCTTAACATGATTTGTGAATGGATACAATTAGAGGGTCACTCTGCACAGCTGCATTATTGGTGTTCTGGGTCAAGAGTTTGTGCACACCCTGGGCCTCGTCTTCCTGACACTTGGTTGGTACTGTGGCTTCTAGCACCCTGGTCTCACTCCGAGGCTGAAAGAGGAAGGTATTTGCTGGGCCAGCCCTCTGAACCCCCGACTGCTTTGGTCAGGGAAGGGACTCATGCTGAGGAGCCTCCCACACTTCATTTAGCCATCCCCAGATTGGTGCAGGCTAATCTTCATTCCTTTCCTGGGGCTTAGACACTTGACTGCAAGGAAGAACAATCAGAGATCTTTAACAAATAACCCAAAGGAGCAGCTACTGGCTAACCACTCAGCAAGGTATCCCAAATAGAGATAGTTTAGTTTATCTAAGAAGGTCAAAAGTCATTATTTTTCTAGTTGCCAATTATATTCATTTCCAAATAGTAAAATACACATAGATTAAAAGTTAGAAGTTATGAAAGTGTGTGCGGTGTTGGTCCAGCTCCCTCCCAGCTTGTTGCCCTGCTGCCTGGTTCTCCCAGACCAAACTGTGTAATCAGGCTCTCCATCTCTCAGGCTTTGGTCAGACTAGACAGGCAAAGTCCTAGCCACCCCATTGCACAACAGTGACCTTTCAGTTCACTAGATAAGCAGGATCTTTCTCTCTGCTTTAGGCATATAAATTCTTTGCTCACATGAGATGTTAGCATCTGATGACCACAACCTATGGAAGCTTAGGATCCTGATTCCACAATTACTATATTTCTTTTCTTTTCTTTCCTTTTTTTTTTTTTTTTTTTTTTTTTTGGTGGTACCAGGGGTTGAACTTAGGACCTTCCACTGGCCAGGCAAGCACTTATTCCACTGAGCTATCTCTCACTATGTTTAATATGATACAATTTCTTTCCTTATTTTCAGCTCAGACTCATAGTGTTCCTCCTGTTTTCAGCCTTCCCAGTGCTGTGATTACAGGCCTGCACCACCACACGGCACAGTACGTGGTGCAGGGGATCAAAACCCCAGTCCCTGCACTTGCCTAAGCAGGTGCTTAGTCTGCTTAGCTGATCTCGCCGGCCCTACAATTTCCTTTTTGATTATAAAACCAGCCAAGTATTATATTCCTTTGCTATAATTTACTTGTGCTTTCTATAGAACCAGGGAGAATTCTCTATGGAGGAGCACAGAAATCACATCCTGCTCCACAGCCCAGCCTAGTCTCGCCCAGTTGGAAGGGCAGGATAGAGAAACTGTTGTAATCTCCACCTCCTTTTCTAGAACATCCTTATGAGATTTCCTTGGCCAAAATAGTTTCTCTCTACTAAAGGAGTCTGAAATACCAATGACTTTATCTGGCCCAGGCTCTTTGATTTAGAGCTGCTCTTTTAGATTGAATTGAAACTAGGTCAGCCTCACCGCAGGACAGAGAGTAACCTTTTCCGCTGTGGTGTTCCAGTTGATGGTGGGTATTAAGCCTCTGCGACAGGGATCTACCATGAGAACCGTATTTTCTTTCTTTTTCACCATGAACATTTGAAGTAGAATATGTATGATCCAAATGATGCTCACCGCAATGATATGTGATGCTGAGGCTGTTTCATATTTTTTTTGGTCTCCTGTCTACAGCCTCCCAAGAGCTGGGATTACAGCCATGCAGCACCATGCCTACTCTCATTCACTGTCTCAGAGAGACCCAAGGGTGGGGCCGGCACTGCAGACTCAGGGATCAAACCTCTGGCCCCTGCGTCTGCCTAAGCAGGCGTTTTAATCTGATGAGCTACGTGGACGGCCTTGTTACTTTCATTTTTCAAATGGCTCATTCCATTGAGAAATAAAAGAAATTTCTATCCATCTATGTAATTATTTGTGATGTGTTATGAAACAGATACCCCCCTTTAAATAATAGAACTGTCACTGTCATACGATTAAATCCAGAGCTGTACTTCCCTGCTACAATACTCCAGTTGATTAATCGGCTCGCTGCTACTGCAGTTATGGCACCTGCGCCTCTCAAGCCAGGAGGAGGCTAGATGTGTGCGGGCTGGATTACGAAACTCTACAAAATCATCGCCTTCTTCTTTGTAGTTCTTTCACTTTTCCACTCTTGCACTTTAGCTTTACTCATTCATACTTCACGTAATTACTTTCTTTTCGTTCCAAGTTGGATTGCGTTTTACTCCTATATTTGTTTTTGCATATGATGTTTAAAATTAAAAATATATGTATATTGGCATATGTTTGTAGTACATAATGATTACACTCGCCATGGTGACCTGGTACATGTAAGTAACACGTCTTAATGAGTTTTACTGGGCTCTGGCATTCTGGAGTCTCCTAGAAGCTGTTGCCAGGTTCTTTCTGTCCTAAACAAAGACTTGATCAAGACAAGAACGAAAGGTAGTGAGGTTTTATGTTTATTAAAAGTAGGGGAGGAGGGGATACTCTCCAGAGCAAGTTTAGGCCAACTGAAAATAGAAAAAAAAAACAAAGCGTACTCCACATGGTGAGCACAGACCGCTGTCTATGAGCCGCCCTCGCAAGTCCAAGGGGCCGATGCAGTAGCCAGAGCTCCGTGGTGGCAGTCTCTGTATCTCCCGCTCCTCAGGCTGACGTGCGGTCCACGCTGTTCCATCAGATATCTTTTTTCTGAGAAGACCTGAAGAAAGCACTCTCTGATTGGTTCCATATGCAGGGTTTAGGAACTGGTCACCCAGTCCTGGAGCTCTGTGATTGGCAGATTACCCACTTCCCCTGCTGACTGGCCACACCCTGGTTTCCTTCTTCACCCTCTCTCCCTTCTACATCCAGTCCTTGCTGCTGAGTCTCTGGGCTCTTACGCCTGGTACCTGCATCCGTGTGTAACAGAGCTAGCCTGCTGTCCTCCACGTGACCAGTAGGTTCATTGAACCCATGATAAAATCTTTCCAGAAAACAAGATAATCTTTAGGTTTAAAATTTTTGTTCATTTGTAAAACAGTTTTCTTATAATTCCTGTAATTTAAAAATTTCAAAGTTTATGTAAGGAAAAAAAAAACCTTCAACACGTATTTATTTAAAAATATTTAATTCCCAAGTACAAACTTTTAAAGTCAGGACTTTCCAAAGTTACTAGCAATTATAATACATCTCTGTCCAGTGGAACAGATGTTGCCTGTATCTACAAATATTTCTAAAACAGACTGAAGACATGCAACACAAAATTCCTTTTGGCACGATTCACGTACATTTTGCCAGAAAACAGTTGAACAGATTTTAAATCTTTCTGCTCATTATCTTTGAAAAATACACAAACTCACACATATTTTGCAAGGTGCCTGTTACGAGTTACAGGCTTAGAGGAATACCTCCTAACCAATATGCCCCCTCTTAACATGAAAAAATTTCACTGTACAAAACGTGGAAAGATGAGCGAAAGGTCATGTGTACAGCCATTATTAAAAACAACATCTGACAAGTGCACAATAATAAAAATATTTAGGTTGCTAGTTGCATACAGTTAAACTCCTTGAGAGAAATTAGCGGCATCTACATAGTACCGTGTTTCAGAGAGGCAATACTTTTCTCAAGAATCACAGTCAAGAGAAATCTGTTTTTCCATGTCCTACCATGTACTTATGGCTTGTATTCCAGTTGAATCGCACTTCTTGGTATTTCTGAATGTTCCTGTCTCCACTCCTCTCGTCCAACTGTTGGTTCCACCTGGAATGTTCTTTCTCCCTCCTCTCTATTTAAGGCACATAAAGCTTGGGAAAACGTCGTGCAGCTCAGTATATAGCAGGAGGAGCAGAGTAGGAAGGTGGACAGGAGCCAAATAATTGGAGAGATTTGTATAAATGCCAATTATGGGAGTTTTCAATTAACACTGGAGATTCAATGAAAAAAGTAGAGGACTTTAATGGGGGGGGATTGAATGGCAGGATTAGAATGACATTTTTATATAACACAGGGCAACTACCTCATGGAAAATGAATTTAAGACTGCAAAGCTAGAAACAGCAGGGCCAGCCAAGAGCTTTATTTATATAGTTAGGTATAATGTGTTGAGATTGAGGCTCACTGAATCCCGCCATGCCCCACCTGCCCAGTGTTCTGGTCACTGCTCCCAATTAAAATACCTCCTGCTGTGTGTTACCTTCAGATTCTCATTCTCAGGGCAAAGGGCTGGGGGCTGGGGAGATGGCTCAGTAGAATAAGCGGGCCCGAGTTCAATCCCTGGTTCAGCAAAAAAAGAAAGATGTAATCAGGGCAAGGGGCTTTTCCTCCCTTGCCCCGTGACCCTCAACAGTGCCCACTGTAGTTGCTCTGTCTCTTTCCCCTCTGCAGACACTTTTGGTTCCACTCCGTGCCCTTCACTGACTGTGTGACATGGGTGCCAGCCATGTTTTCCCCGAGCTAGCAGGCTCCACACTTCAGTGCCTCCAAGCTGAATCCACACGTGGATCTCCTCACCTCCCTATCTCCTTTGAGGCTCTGCAGGCCCTCCCAGTGCCATGCCCCGCACCTCCCCTGCCCTCACAAACCTCCCAGTCACTGCACCTCCAGTTTCTATTTTGCCACCTGGTGAGCCTTTCCACCCACCCTTGATCTTGGGATAGCTCAGAGCACATGGACCTCGAACAACATAGCCTAACTTCTCACTAGCTTAGTGTTTTCTCCTCCAATGACCCTCAGGTCTGTGCCAGGACAGACAGCCACTTCTAGGCCTCTTCCCAACCATAGTTTTTGATGTGAAAGTATTCCTCTTCTGAAATACTCACAGCCTGCTCTCCGCTCACAAGCCCTTTTTCTACCTCTTACCACCACTAGCCTCAGCCCCATGAGGCACTGAAGTTTCTCTTCCTTCATTTCTGTCCATGATCTCTCCTTGTTTCACTTCTTCCTCTTGCTTTTCTTCTTCCACATTGCTCAGCCTGAAGTAATGAGCTTTTTGTTTCTAGAACATTAGTGACTCCATGCTCACTGAAATACTTTGATGAAAGATAAGCCCCTAGCTTATGTTCCTCTGTCACTGCCCTGGGAGCGTTGCCTACCTTTGCTTTTGGAAGTCCTTCTCTCTCCCCCTAGACCCTATGGGTCTGTGTGCCATTGCTTTATCCTAATTTTTCTCCTAACCTGGCAGCTGCTTCTCAGGTCCCCTCATGAACAATTTTTGTTCATTTTTTCTTTCATGGTTCCAAGTCATGAGAGTCTGTCTTCAAATTGATAAACCAAGTGATAGTAATTATAATAAATGTTCATCCAGTTCTTGCTTTGAGTCTACCTCATAGGATATTTTGATCTTCATAAAATCTTAAAAGGCAGATGCTGTTAAGATGTTCACCTTAGAGAAAGATTAAAGAGCCTGAAGCCTGGTTTCAAGCTAGCAAGATCTGGTGGATTGCCTGCCTTTGGTCATCAGTGTAGTTGTCACTTGTTTCCCCTCACCCAGTCACATGTGTCTGTTTGCCCAGTGGGTTTGTGTTCAGTCTTGTTTTTTTTTCTTTTTCTTTTTTGTACTTTAGGGAAGGGTCCACAGGGTGTTCAGGATCTCACTGCTAGATCAGACTCATAGTGCTCTGCCTGTTCACAGCCTCCCAAGAGCACCAGCAGTCTTATTCTTCTTCCCAGCAATGTCTGAAAAACCAAAGGCGTCTATATCACGACCTCTCACTGCTCCTACATCTCAAGCAACGCATGCCTTAAATTAAACACACCAGCCTTCCATGTTGCCCTTTAAAAACAGCTCTTTTTTGTTTGTTTGTTTGCTTGCTTGCTTTGTTTTGGTGAACAGAGCATCATTTCATTGTTTTCCACGACTTAAACTTTGCTTTTACCCTGACTTTGTCCTTTTATTACCTTGAGTAGTTTGTTACTCATCTCCATATGCCCAAGGTGCCTCTACAGGCCCGATCGTCTGCCTTCTACTTATGATTTTTCTCTAATTTTCTATGACACACCTACATTGTTACTCGTGTTTCCTTAAATATGATGAAATGTGCTGTTCTGTCTCTTGAGTGTGACCTTCACCTATTATGAGATAATTTTACATGTAGGTAATTTTATGTCTAGAGTGTTCTTCATTTTCATCTTGACCTCTTAAGGGTTTTGTTTTAGTTGTAAAATCTGCTCTGGGAAGTAGTTGCTAACAACACAGGTCTGGATGAAGTCTCTCTGCTGTCTATCTCTGGGCTCGAGTGAGTTTTTCTGCCTCAGTACATAGCAAAGAGTGTGGTAAGCACTGTTCGTTGTCTGCTTCATTAAGGTCTAGACAATTTGAAGGAATGGCTCATATTCACCTTTCAACCTATCGTGCGTGACAGTGTGTCTAGCGTACATCAAGACATCCACAAATATTTGTTGAAATAATGAATTAATAACTGTCTAAAAGTGTCATATTGAAAAAACAAGCCATCTGTTGTAGTTGGCAATGGGTAATTTCTGCCAAAACAGCTTTATTAGGGTTGAGCAGGTTAGAAATGAATGGGAAATAAGAAAGCAGAGAAATTAGATTTATCTTTTGAGAAACTTAAATACTAAACAATTCAGTTTGCAAAAACACAAATAAATAAACAAAGGAATATCCTCTTACCAGTAGGGTAGAGAGTTAAAAATCTTGCCTGGGGTATATAGAAGAACTGAACAAATGGTGAACTATAGCATATTTCAGGCTAGGAAACAATGTTACAAAATGAAATTATTTTTATAAATTAATTTATAATTTTAATGAAAGATAATACAAATATTTCATTAGGTTTTATTAACTTTTAAAAGTTACAAATGTAGTTCATGCCTATGAGTAAAACAATCTAACAAAAGTTCTCTTTTTCTTCTTCTTTCTTTCTTGTAAAGAATGCATAAGTGTGAATTCACTCATGAATGTATATTTATACACATACATATATACCTTTTCTTTACACATATGGACTCTCTCTTTACATATCCTTCTGTTTTATTTAACTTAGCTGTATAACTTGGATATCTTTATACATCAATCCATATGGATTGATGCTTAAACATTTTTAGCTTCTAGAATAAAATTCTACCATATACATACGAGAGTGGAAATCATTTGATCCTCATGCCTCTTCCTAATCACAACCTCCAATCACTGAGTGACTTTTTCAGCAACAATTGGTGTTGTCTATTTTTAAGCTTTTTAGAAGTAGAACCCTTTTGTATGTTTGTTTTGTGTCTCATCTTGTATTTACCATTACACCAGACAAGGGCTGTTTTGGAGTTTGGTTTTCATTTTCATTATGATATTACATTAATACAAGCACATAATACAGGGCCAGCCAAATATTTTAGCAGATTAAAGTACCTGTAAGTAGGCTGAGGGGCCTGGGATTTGATCTCCACGCCTGCCATGCTGGCCCGGACCCACAGGCAACTTGAGATGGCAATTGAGACTGGGCGTGCACCTATAATCCCAGCTCTTGGGAGGATGTAAACAGGTGAATCACTCTGAGTTGATCTAGTAGTGACACCTTGAGCATCCTGTACACTCTTCTCTAAAATACAACAACAACAAAAAAGAAAATGATGCCATTTATACACTTCTCTTTTAGTAGACATCTGGATTGTACCCAAACTGAGGATATTATGAATGGAGTTGTTGGAAACACTGGAACAGTCTTGTGCATATCTTTCGGAGAACTTAGTTGTATGCTTCCATCAGGGATATACAAAGACATGGAATTGCTAGGTGATAGGGTACTCCTGCATTTAACTTTAATTTTAATAGATACCAAAGAGTTTTTCAAAATAACTATAGCAATTTATACTTTCACACCAATATATGTACCATATATATATATATATATATATATATATTTTTTTTTTTTTTTTTTTTTGGGCAGAACCTGGGATTGAACTCAGGCCCTTTGGGCTTGCCAGGCAAGCACTTATTCTACTGAGCCATCTCCCTGGCCCCCTGTACCATATATTTTTAAAACCATAGACTATCTGTTTGCATAAAGATATCAACTCACAATTGATCATTTTCCATTTTTCACTAGTATGATTAATTATCCAGAGACCTTTTGTATGTATCTATATGTCTATATGTATGTCTACATCTATATTGATATCTTCATGTTTACTCATATATGTGTTTCGATAAATACATTAGATAAAGTGTAAAAACTAGAAAAATTTTTGAGGGCCACTCAGACAGCTGAGGGGACTGAAGCAGCTGCTTAGGCAGGCACAGCCACCAGGGTTCAATTTGGCCTGTGCCATGCTGTCCCACCCCCAGGGCACACTGAGACAACAGATGAGACTGGGCCTGGTGACATGTGCCTGTAATTGGGAGGCTGAAAACAGGAGAATCACTACGAGTCTAATCTGTGTAGTGAGACCCTGCACTAAATACATTAAAAAAAAAAAAAACAAAAAAAACTGAGAAATTTCTAAATTTCCTTGGAAAACTTTTTAAATACAATTAGACTGATACATTCACTAAGAAAACTGGGTTAAATTATAATACTTCATAAACATTACAATCATAAAACTTTAGCTGTGATACAGAAGAGAACACCTACATTAATGAATAAGAAAGATTATGTTCCAAACAGGAAAACTGAAGTCAAACTGAATACTTAACACAAAGGGAACTGGATGGAGATAACCGCATTCTTCCGTGGGAAGAGCCCGAGAAGCCATTCAGAATTGAAAAGAGTAGGAGGCACCTGATGTGTCTCCCTCCAGGCAGGAGCACAGAGAGGGCTGAGCTCCCTGAGCCCAGGGCTGGGTCCCCTAGTAGACCTGTCCCAGCAGGAAGCAAAGCCAGAGAAAAAGCGTAATCTCTGCCTAAGGCGTTGCCTGTGGCGACGGGAGAGTAGGGAGACCTTTGGTCTGCTCCCTACACCGGTGCCTCCCTCTGGAAGAGTTAATAAAGCAGTGGCAGTCAGCTGGTGCAGGCTGCTTGAGGCAGCAGCAGAGCAATAAAGGACAGGAATGGACCAACAGAGCATGTGACAAAGATAACACTGCAAGTCAAAGGAGGCAGGGATGATGCAATAAATGCCACTGGTAGCATTGTGAGCTATTGTGAATGCTATCAAGTTGGAATGGTCCAGATTAGTCCACACCTCATATTGTAGATCAGAATAAACTACAAATAACATGTAAATCTGAAGTATATATGTAAAAAAGAAAGCCATGTAAATTTTCCAGAAGAAGGTTTTAAAGTACAAAAGAAGAGCAGAATAAATCTAAAAGAAAACTTGACAAGCTGTTGAAAAATATGCTTTGTAAAGTACCATCATAAGTAAAATTAAAAGATACATAATGAAGTGGGAGAGCTAGATGTACACATATGGAATGGGGTTATAAGCTTAATGTGCATGGATTCACAAAAAAGTAGAAACGTGGATAGAAAATCAAGATACCTCATAAAAATGATAAAAGGCCAGAAAGCACGGATATAACAATGCCTAATTTTCCCAATAAACTAATACAAATTTAAATACATGTATTTATGTACTATACTGACAAATCATATAAATTATTATCTTAATACTACAGTCTTGAGGCTGGGGAGATGGCTCAGTGAAATAAGTGCTTCCCTGGCAAGTGCAAGGGCCTGAGTTCAATCCCTGGTTCCAACCCCTCCCCCCAAAAAAAACTACCATCTGGGGAATCATGAAAGCTACAGCTTTAGTAAATGAACAAAATGAACATTAAAAGGATGTTTAGAGAAGCTTGTTGACAAACACAAGGCTCTTGATAGTAAAATGGAAATATTGGGATTTAAACTATGTGACACGAGTTAAAATTTTGCTACAAAACCAAACAGCCCACATATATAAAGAAATAGAATAAAATACTGGAAGAAATAGATTAATATTAGAAAGTTAACCCAGATGATCTGTTCTGGACCATAGGATCGTAGCAATGTGTATTTAATTATATACTTCTGCACTTTTCAAATGTTCTGCAATGAACTTTTATAGTCAAAAAACAAGCAAGAATTATACGTGCCAAGGGAGTGATGTCATGAGACACACAGGCACACAGAAGGACAGGAGTCTAATTTGCAAAGAAGAGGGAATTTGACATACTTATAGGCTGAGAGGAAACAAGGCAGTGGAGAAACACAAATTAAAGACGAACAGGAGAGTGGCTTCGTCCGCTGATCTTCCTGCTCTTGCCTGTCTTTTAGAAACCAGTGCTGTACCTTAACTTGCACAGCACTGATGGAGAGATATCTGAAGTTGATGCTGAAATTGCCAAACAGTCTGAGACAATCAAGACCGTGTTGGAAGATTTGGGAACGGATGATGAAGGAGATGATGACCCTGTTCCTCTACCAAGTGTTAATGCAGCAGTATTAAAAAAGGTCATTCAGTGGTACACCCACCACAAGGATAACCCTCCTCCTCCTGAGGGTGATGAGAACAAAGAAAAGCGAACAGATGACATCCCCATTTCGGACTGAGGATTCCTGAAAGTTGACCGAAGAACCCTTTTGGAACTTATTCTGGTAGCAAACTACCTAGACATCAAAGGCTTGCTTGATGTTACATGCAAGACTGTTGCCAATATGATCAAAGAGAAAAACTCTTGAGGTGATTTGCAAGACTTTTAAAATCAAAAATGACTTTACTGAAGAAGAGGAAGCCCAGGTATTCAAGGAGAACCAGTGGTGTGAAGAAAAGTGAAATGCGCCTGACACTTAACACTATAAGGATTGTTCCACATAAGAGTTGCACTGCTCTGTTTATAACTGTTAATATTAGACAAACAGTAGACAAATGCAACAGCAGAACAATTATATTAACATAATATTATTCTCATTGCATGTGTAGTTTCAGTTACAGATACCAATCTAATGGTTGAATTTCTTCTAGTCTGAGCAAAAGTTGCTGGTTTTCTCTACTCTGAATAAAACTGTGGGTTCTGTAGAAAGTTGACATTTTGAGCTTTTCCTCTTATTTTGTAAAGTGATTTCTGCATAGGTTATTGTCCAGTTAACTTTAGTGAGCTTTTCAAAGTTGGCATTGTAAATAAAACAACTTACAAAAAAAAAAAAAAAGATGAACAGGATAAAAATCTGTGAAGGAAAGTCTTTCAAGAGGCAGTTTGAATGCTAGAACACTAGAGGAAAAATTAGGCTTGCTTAGGAGGGGACAGGAAAGATTCTCAGGGGAGAGCATAAAAACCAGACCTTGGGGAGGATCACTGTTTCTGGGAAGGGGGGTGTTCCAAAACTTATATTGGTATATTTTAGATATTCATAATGATATTCACCATAGAGAATTTGTACCTGCTGCTGGTGAGATGGTTCAGTGGTCTAAAGCAGCTGTTTAAGCAAGGGCGCAGGGACTGTGGCTTGACCCCCAGCACCATATGCCACGCCTTCCCTGTCCCGAGGGTGGGCTGAGCTGGCCACCAAAAAAAAGAGAATTTGTACCTGTACATGATATACCTTGTTGCTTTTTTGTTTCCTATCGCCATCCCCTCTCTCCCACTTCTCTTCCCCTCCTTATTGACAAACGCTTCATTTCCACTTTTTCCTTCTATTTTTTTTCTTGTCTCTTCTTTCTTTATCCCACTCTCTTCCTTGTTCACCTTTTCATTTGAACATTTTTCCCACTTCCCAGTATCTATTATACTTTTTTTTTTTTTGTATTTTTAGGGAAGGGTCTACAGGGTGTTCAGGGTCTCACTACTAGATCAGACTCGTAGTGATCCACCTGTTTGCAGCCTCCCAAGAGCTGGGATTACAGGTGTGCACTACCACACCCAGTCTCAATTACAGTCTCAGCATGCCCCAAGGGCAGGGCCAGCATGACAGGCCCAGGAGTTGATCCTTTGGCCCCCACACCTGCTTTGCAGGTGCTTTAATCCACTGATCTATTTGGCTGGCCCTTGATTATACATTTTGGTCCACAATTACACTTTCAGTTCCTGACACCAGAGAAACAATGTGATTTTAATACACGTGTTTCTGATTTAGTTCATTTAAAAATATGGTCTCAAGGTGCATCCACTTAGGTAGAAATGTTTGTCATTCTTTATGTCTGCATAGTCCTCATTGTATGAAAGCATGACATCTTTGTGCATTCATCGGTTGGTGGACATTCGGGCTGTTTCCAAGATTCAGCTAGTTCAAACTGTGCTGCAGTGAACACATCATTGCGGTGCCTGTATCATGGTGGTATGATGCTTTCAATTCTTTCAGGAAGATACCACGAAGGGGAAAAGCTGAGTTGAATGGAACATCTGGTTTTAGTGTTGCGCGGAATGTCCGCTAACGTTCACAGTGGTTGTACCAGCCTGCACTCCCACCAACAGTGGAGAGGTGTTCCTTCCTCCCCACAGCACTGCCAGCATCTGTGACTGGTTGATTTCTTGCAAAAACTCATTGTTTCTGGAGCGAGGTGGAACCTCAGTTCGTACCTCTCAGATGACAAGTGATGTTGAACATTTTTGCACATATTCATCGGCCATTTCTCCATCATCTGAAAAGTATCTTTTAATTTCAGATGCCCATGTTGGAGTAGGTCTTTCAATATTGGAGGGGGGGTGTAGTTGTGTTTTTTTTCTGTCTTTCTTTTTTTAGTTCTTTATATTTGCTGGATCTTAGCCCTTTGTCTGAGAATTGCCTGGCCAAATGTTTCTCCCACTCAGGGTTGCCTGTTCACTGTGCTAGGAGATTTCTTTTGCTGTGCAAAAGGATTTTAATGAGATGAGATCCCAGTTGATTCTTTGTGAAATTTTTATATGATTGAGGTTTGTTTCATAAAGTCTTTGCCTGAAACACTGTTTTCAAAAGTCCTACCTGTTCTGTCTTCTAAAAGATTTAGTATTTTTGTCTTAACATTTATATCTTTGATCCATTTAGTTTTTAGTTTGCTGCATGCTGAAATATTGGGTCTACTTTTCATCTTTGGAATGTGAAGAGCCAGTTTCTTCAGCGCCATTTATTAAAGCATGTTCTTACAGTGAAATATTTGGCCTCTTTGTCAATGGCAAGGTGACTGAATGTGTTTGCAGGTATTTCCGCATCTTCTAATCTGTTCCACTGATACTCAGGTCCATTTTTGCTATAATATGCTATTTTTGTTGCAGGATCTTTGTAATATAATTTTAAGTCAGGAATGTGATGCCTCTTGCCTTGCCTTTGTTTCCTAGAGTGGATGTTGCTATTCCAGGTCCTTTCTGGTTCCAAATAAATTTGGGATTAATTTCTCTGATTCTGCCAAGTATGCTATTATTTAGATTGGGACTGCATTAAGTCTGTCTAACAACTTTGGAATATGGCTATTTTGACTATATCACTGCCTTCTCTCGAAGGACACGAGATAGCTTTCAATTTTCTGATACCTTCTTTGATCTCCTTTTTGTTCAAAGAACCGTAGTTTTCAACATAAAGGTCTGTTACTTTTTTCATTAGGTTGATTCTTGAGTATTTCATTTTTGGGGGATACTATTGTAAAAGGTATTATTTTATGTGCCAGGGAGATAGCTCGGTGGTCTAAGCACCTGCCTGGCAAATGCAAGGACCTGGGTTCGATCCCCAGTACCACATGCAGTGCTGGCCCCATGCTGAGCTGGCCACCAAAACTGAGCATGCTTGTAATCCCAGTGCTGAAGAGGCTGACACAAGGGGCTCACCATGAGTCTGAGCTGCATAGCAATACCCTGTACTAAATAATTTTGTTTTCAAAAGGTATTTTTTCTGAGTTTCTCTCTCGGTGACTTAGTTATTCGTTGATTTTTGAGTGTTGATTTGGTATCCAGCTATGGTACTGAATTTGGTTATTAAATCTAGAATTTCTTTGATTTGGGTATGTAGTACATTATGTATTTGCAAATAATCATTTAACTTTTTCTTTCCTATCCTTACTCCTTTTATTTCTTTCTCTTGTCTAATTGCTCTGGCTAATGATTACAGAACTATATTGAGTGAAGTGATGATAGTGGACAGCCTCGTCTTGTTCTTGTTTTTATTGTGAAAGTGTTCAGTTTTTGTTTAGTATGATGTTAGTTGTTGGTTTGTCATAGTTGCCTTTTATCAGTCTGAGAAAAAGATCATTATTCTAATTTTGTGGAGTTTTAAAAAAATCATAAATGGGTGTCAGACTTTATCAAATGCTTTTTCTGCATCTATTGACAGCAATCATAAGGATTTTGTTCTTGGTTCTGTTAATACGGTGCATTACATGTATTGATTTGCTTATGTTGAACCATCCTTGAATCCCTGGGCTAAATCACCTGTGGTCGTGCTGTATAATTTTGAAGGTTTGTTGTGTCCTGTTTGCCACTATCTTGTTAAGGATTTTTACATCTATGTTTGTTAGGGAGATGGGTCTGTAGATCTCTTTGTTTGATTGGGTCCATTTTTAGTTTTAGTATGAGGATAATGCTTGTTTCCATGAATGAATTTGGAAATATTGCTTCCTTTGCAATTTCATTAAAGAGTTTGAGGAACAGTCTGATGTAATGGGGTCTAACACTTGGTAGGTACCTACATAGCTAATTTGTCTAAAAATTTGGCTCAGTTCTGATATTTCTTTGTTGTCTTTTGTGTCTAGTTGATCTGTCTTTTTGTGACAGTGAATTACTGAGGTCCCCCATTATGATTATATTTGTGATATTTCATTTTTCATGTCTGTTAATGTTGGTTCAATGCAGCAGGGTGTAGTGGAATTTGGTGCACATATATTTATGATTATTAACTCTTCTTCTCATTTATCTGTATGTCAAGTTCTTTTTCTCTGTTTGAGATGTTTTCTGTCATAGCTATGAACAGCTTCTTTCTGTCCTTGGCCCTATATCCTGCTTTTTCATTTATTCTCATCAGCCTTGTGCTATTTGTTTTTGCAGCTGTCAGATTGATTTTTCATGGGCTCTTACTGTTTTTAAGAAATCTTTTTTTCATGTTCACTGACTGAAACCCTGTCTGCTCTGCTAATAGTTTGTTTTCACATTGGTTCATTCTCCTTCAAATAATTTCAGTGGGCATTTCAATCTCCTGGATATGTGTATATGAGTTTCAATCTGTTCCATGGCTTCCACTGCTTTCTTATGCATTGTGCTCATGGTTTCAATCAGTTGTCTATACTCCTTTTTTTCTTTTTTAAATCTGTATATGCTCTAGAATCATTAACTGTGTCTTTCATTATGGCCACCATTTCTTCACTTATCTGAGAAATTCTTTTTTTTTTTTTTTTAAATAAAACAATCCAACACATTTCAGCAGTCCTCAATAGTAGTGGGTTATCCACAGAAGTTATTGACTTGAGCCATTCCCAGCTCAGTATATTAATATGGCTTTACTTTATATACCTCCTTTTTATACTTTTCTGCTGGTTGGTTAAGACCAAGATAAAGCAAGACCTATGTAACAAGAAATGTAACTTTTGTATGAGATAAGGTCAGTCAGGTACCCTCAGGGTTTATCCTGTAACCCTGTACTGCACTTAGAGTCTTTGTCAGTGTCAGCCTTGTGGATGTGTCACGGCCATTGCTTGACCAATTTGTTCTCTGTGGAAGCCTGAGAGAATGTTTTCTCTCCTTGTGACTCTCTTTAGCACACTATACACCACTGATTGAGAAATTATTTCTGATTTAATTTTTTTCTAGAACCCCATTTATCTGTTTTGTTATTTCCACTGTTGTGACTTCCAAGAGTCCAGAGGAGTGGGTTTTTGAATTTTTCTACCTCATTGCTCTTGAGTTTTATCTATGGGGAGCTCGGACTCTAGGGTGGTCTCTTGTTTACATGTCTTCTTATTTTCTAATTTTTGTTCCTTTCTTAGGCTGCTTTTTATAAATTGCTTAGCACAAATAGTTTTATTGCTAAGAATTCAGAATTCTTAGGAAATGACTATTTTTCAGAGATGTCTTTTAGGTATAGTTGGCTTTTGGGTTTTTTAATCTATTGCAACCACATACCACTTTAATTCATCGGGGTTTAGCATTTGCTGCCTATTTGGCCTAACCCCTAATTCTTTGGCATTGGACTATATTATTTTTCTTATGACCTTTAGGCAGTCTTAGTGATGGCATACCAGGACAAATTGATTAGAACTGATTAGAACAATTATGTCACCTTGGCTAAAATAGTACAATCAGCAATAACAATAACATCAAACACAGCCTAGAAAATAGCAAGCTTGGAGGGAGAGGGATTAATCTGCCTTCTTTAACCATATGAAGTAGATGTATGGTCATATAACAAATTATGAAACCAGAAAATTACGTATAGTCAATATGCTATTTGGTGATTTAAGCCTTAAGGGTGAAAATTTAAAATTATTTACTTGGAAAAATATAGGGAAACAGAAGAATAAGAGATTAGAAGTCAGGCTGGAAGACAAAAGAAGACACAAACTTTGGGAAACTGGCGAAAAAGGAATGAAAGGGGGAAGGAAGAAATAAAAACAAGAGCAGAAGATGACAACAAAACAAAAAATAATGTTCATATTCATACAAACAGGAACAGTCAAGAAAAAGAGAACAGAGGAAATGCAGAGAGAATAAAAGAGAAAAGAAAGAAAAAATGTCCACTTTGAGGGTCCCTGCTGTCCCCAGTAGACAAAATGTGTGGGCAGGATCCAGGTCCCTACTGCAGGGTCCCATCCAGCCAGCCATAGATTTAGGGCAGGGTAGTGGATAATCCCATCATCCTTTAGTTCCACAGAAATTCAGGCTAGCTTCTGGTTTTGAGGCTGGAACCCCATTTGTTCAGCCTTTAGCACTTCCTGCGCCTCTGGCTGTCCTGAACATTATCTCTAGCTGGTGGAATTGGCTGCTTGCCAAATCCACCTTGGCAGTTGCTGGGCGGAGCCAGCAGCTGCTGCCCTTCACAAGATGCTTGCCACCCAGTTGTCCCCCTCCTGAAGGGACAACTGAACCTGAATAACTCACCAGCCCTTGCGGTCTTCTGTGTACACTGCTGGGTTGGGTTTCTCCATGGAGGACCCTGGGGTTGCCAGTAGTCACTGCGTGTCTGTGGATTCGAGTCCCTCCCACCACCCCTGCCACACAGTAATCCAGAAGACAGTTTCACTTGCAGCCTCCTTCTTTTTTGAGGCCTCTCTCCTTACTGTCCCAAGGGCTTCAGTAGTGACTTCAGTTCCTTGCCACAGGCCCATTTGCCTCCTTTTCTTCTTCACATCGCTATTCCATTGTCTGAACACCAAATCTGAGAGAGGCTGTTTCTCCGCCATGCACCATTTCCTCCGTCTACCCAGAAGATGGACTGTACACTTGATTTTCACTCTGCTTTTAGACAACAGCTGTCCTGAGTGAGCACCGAGAATGAGGAGTAGAGGCTGACAGGCAGTTTGACAGAGAATGGTGGGTGTTCTAGACAGTTGCTAAAGAGAAAGAAAGACAGTGAGCTGCTGAAGAAAGGCAAAGCCTAAGAGACTGTCCAGAAGGGGCTTTCTGAGGTTAGGCATCTCAATCTGCAAAGGCATTACCATCCTCTCCAGATGTATGGAGCTTCTGTCATGAGTAATCTACTTTAGGAACAGAGGCACTGAATGTTTGCAATGCTTGGGAGTCTGCAAAGTGGGCACAGGGGAAAGACAATCAGGAAGCTGAGGCTGGAGAAACGGCAGTGTGTGGTGGGAGTGTGCTGAGCACGACAGCAGTGAGTCAAAGGATGGAGGGAGACAAGACAAGCAGGACACTGGGAGCAGATCGAGGCAGTGTGGCAGCCGGAGTCGGTGTGTGCAGTTCTCTGCCTTGCCTCTACACCCAGACTCTCTGAGTCTGCACCCATGCTCTGCCTTGTGTGGGGGTCCCATGCATGCCTGTTTCCCTCTCCCGTCTCTTGTGCATGGCTCTAGCTCCTACCCAGAGGCTCTGCATCTGGCGATGATCCCGTTGCTGTTGTTGGAGGAATGACTGCAAGCAAACGTGTTAATTTTTGAAATCACGGCAAGTGCTTTTGCTAAATTTAGAGCTACTCTTTTAAACATTGTGCAGTCCAAAGTATTAATTAAATTGGCTACACTGCCTGCCAGCAACGTTAATATAATGCTACTTAGAAGAAGGTGTTACTGGAACTACAGCAAGCCCAAGGCATCAAATGCTCACTTCATTGCTCCTCAGGAAGGACCGTTCTATTGAACTTCAGCCCCGCCTTCCGAGCTGGCAGGAGCAATGTGCTCCTGAAGGACTGTGTGCGGCTTTCAGGAATCCTAGACCTGGGTTCTCTCTGCTCAGACAGTGTCCACTCAAGAGGTTGGCAAGAAGCCTGGCTCTTCTTAAAGACTCATTGTCAGGAAATGAATTTTGCTGGTAATAGATACTCAGGTGTTGGTCTTCTTATCTTGAAAATTTTCCTATAAGTTCTCTGTAATATAAATATAAGTTCATAGGGTCGCAAGGCCTCATTTTATAGGAGGAGTCGGGTGGCAAATGTATTCTGATGGTGGTCAGGAGTTTCACCCGTGCACGGATACGTGTGTGTGCATATGCTCATACCAGTCACGCTCTTATGTGCCAGTCATTCTGTCACTCACCGAACATGGATACGTGTGTGTGCCTGCACTCTTACGTAGTCACGCTCTTACGTACTAGCCATTCTCTCACTCACTGGCATGCAGCTTGCTCTGCAGGCTTATTGCTTTCTGCTGGATGCTTCTATCTTTACTCCAGTATTTAACTGTTAGTGTTTTCAAAGCTCCTTTTTATCTATTCATGAATCTAGGAGACTTTATCCCACTGAACATCTTCGATTATAGTAAATTGCCCCAAATTGGCTTTCTTGAGCTTATATGCATCTACTATGGTATTTTGCAAGATGAATTTGGTTGAATGTCTCATAATGACTGATGTAAGCTCATTTGGAATATGAGAATAATACATTTGTTGCCCTCTGGCAATAAGTAATAAAGCAAAAAAGTCACTTTGGCTTAATATTTTACTGTTAAAGATTAAACATTCTTCTAAATACATTAGCAGCTCTTCGTAATTGTTTAGCCCTATGTTTAAGGAAACTATTGGAATTGCTTCAGCTCCCTTGGGTACAGTTGTACAATTTAGATTTAGCTGGTCTAAAGATAGTATTCAGTTATCTTAATGTTTTTGTAATGAGAGTGATCTGACTGTATCCAAACCTTTTAGGGCTTCCCCTCCTTCATTTCCATAACCCTTTGCTCTTCACTTGTGCTGGCCTTGCCATTTTGCATCGAGTATGTCAGTTTCCCTCTGGTTCTCACCATTACCTGACTTTGTAGCTAAAAATACCATTGATTTGTCTTACATTTGGGAAAAATACAGTGTTCACAATAGACATGTCAACAGAGGAAAGAAATGCTAGGCCTGGTAACAAAGAAGAAATAATTAAAATGATTTTAGCATGACTGCTATAATTTTAAATGAGAAGCTCAGTGTACTGTATTCCTAAAAATGCTAATCTAATCTGATATCACTTAAGTTTTGAACAATAAAATATATGTGTGTATTTCTTGCTTCAAACAGAAGATATTGTAATTTAAAGTAGCTCTAGTACCTATATTTTAAAATATATATTAAAATAGTATGCATATGGCCTTATTTCTTTATTGTATTTGGTACAGGCTCTCACAGCTTGAACTCATAGTGACCCCCTTGCTTTCAGTCTCTCCAGCTCTGGGCTTACAGGTGTGCGTCATCGGCCGGGGGCAGGATGTGGTGCCAGGGATTGAACCACGATCCCTGTGCTTGCCCAACCAGGGCCTTAGTCCACTGAGCCATCTTGCCAGTACTGACCTTTTATTTCTTGAAGTATGCCCATTTATATGCATTCTTGTGTACACATATATTCCTAAGAATTAACTTATAATTAAATAACCTTGACAAAATTAAAATCTTATAAAACTTGAACATGCTCAATTAAAAGTATAATCAAGTGATTGTGGGTAAAGAAATTAAGATAAGTTTAACTAGGAAGTACAGTTCATGTGAAACTATTTTTAACTGCCTATTTAAATGTGAGATACTCTTTATATGATTAGCTATTCCATCTGTGATACTCTGAGGAAACACAAGGTGTGATTTGGAGTATTAGGGTTCTCCCCCCCAAAGGCATATCATTTCCCCAGAATTCCAAGGAGTGTAACTGAAATGTAAGGGGCTGGGAGCCTGAGGAAGAGTGATAATTTTAGAGGAGGCTGTTTAATGTAACTCTGACCCACCCGTCCTTGGCATCCTCCTAGAACCCTGCAGTAGCCCTCTCAAAGCCTCACCTTGACTGCAAGTGGCTACATGATCTGGGCCCTGCCTGCTTCAGCAGCTTGGTTCTTACCGTCCTGCTGCCTCTGACACTCAAGCTGTGTGACCGTGTGATACCTTAACTGGATCACTAAAAAGTGGGTAAATGGGGGGCCTTCAGGTTAGCTCAGTTGTTTAAGCACCTGCTTATTAAAAATTCTTCTCAACTTTTAAGGGCCGGCCAAATAGCTCAGCAGATTAAAGCACCTGCAAGCACTGCAGGGGAGTTTGATCCTCCAGCCTGCTGTACGGGCCTTGCCCCTGGGGCACGCTGATACTGCAATTGAGACTGGGTGTGGTGGTGCGCACTTGCCATCCCAGCTCTTTGGAGGCTGTAAACAGGCGGATCACTACGAGTCCTATCTAGTCATGAGACCCTGAACACCCTGTAGACGCTTCCCTAAAAAAAAAAAAATGTAGGTAAATAATATCAGACACTGGTGAAGAATGTATAGTTAGGAATAAATTCACCATGGAGTAATAGAAACTGCCAAACACCATTGGTCCATCAAGCTAGGAAATGGTCTCTTTGTGTACAACAAGTCTAGTTACTCTATGGGGGACCTTCAGCTGGAGAGGCAGGAATCCAGGGTGTTCCCTTTACATCATTTCTTTAACATGTTCTGCACACAGCTTTCAGCTCAAGATGGAAGACGGACATATGGTTCCCACTCACCTGCACTGCAGCCCTCAGGAAGAGGGGAGGTGAAGGGGAAGAGTCTGCCATGGACATTATTACAGTAACATTAGAAATACCTGGCATACCCCTTTTCACCTGGGAATATAAGTGGCTGATGAAAATTTATGACAAAATCTATCAACTATAATTTTTTTGTAGTGCTGGGGATTGAACCCAGAGCTTTGTACACGAAAGGCAAGAGCAGGAGCTCTGCCACGCCCCAGCCCCTATCAAATATAATTTTATAAAATATAAAAATCATAATATATTTAATCATATTATCATATAAATATATCTTATTTACAATCTATTAGTGTAATACAATGAAGTAATAAAATACATAATAATGTGAAACTAGAAAAATTCTTCTATAAGCTAGAAACTGGAACTAGAGAATTTTAGTTTTTAAGTGTTTCAGTGATTGATGTTTTATAAAATTGATTGTGTTTTAAAGTCTTGTCAATATAATAACACTTTATTGTATTTACAACAGAAGTTAAATTATTCTTTTGAATAGAACCTTAATCAATACTTTGAAAATTATACAGACATCATTTGGATACAATATTTATGATGAGAGTTCTATCTGTCACTTGTATAGTATCTTATAATTATGTCTAAGAGCATTAATTATGTTTTTATAGCTTCTAAATGTTCCAGTTATTGGTTATTATGTAGTTTGGAGTAGTTTTATCACTAAAGTATAGAATAACTGGAGAGTTTTGTCCACACCAATATTAGTATGTCTTAAATCTTTTCTCATTTTCATCTTTGTGTGTTTTCCTTTGATTAAGCCTATTGGTTCTTTTCAGGTGCAACACTATGAACTTCAACAAGTTACACTAGCTTAAATCATTTATTCTGTGGCAGTACTATATTGCTGCAGTTCTCTAGTGACTTGAACTGATTTCTTTTTTGGAAACTATGTTAGAATAATCATGCTTTGAATTTGTAAAATTAGCCAAATGGGATATAGTTGGTATTATAATGTAAGTGAAAATTGCCACTGCATTAGATGGTGCTTCTTAGCTTATTGCTTAAAGAATCTTACTTAATGTATTGATCATGGGAAAAGGCACCACTGGGTCTTGTGGAGATAACAGGGTCTGAGGAACAAAATCATTCTCACCAGTGATTTCTCCAAGTGGGAAATAATATAAACCAAATCAATCTACTTTCAACAAAAATTTCAAATGTTAATTAAGACCTTAAAAAGTACCACTAAATTGTATCTGTGTGTTTACATTAGTACAAAGTAAAATGTTAAGGGCCAGCCAAATAGTGGATTAAAGCACCTGCAAGCAGATGCAAGGGTTGGGGGTTTGATCCCCAAGCCTGTCCTTGCCAGCCCCACCCCTAGTAATGCTGAGATGGCAACTGAGACTGGACAGGGTGGTACACACCTGTAATTCCAGCTCTTGGGAGGTTGTAGACAGGCAGATCACTAGGAGTCCTATCTAGTAGCGAGACTTTGAACACCCTATTGACCCTTCCCCAAAATACAAAAAAGGAAGAAAGCAAAATGTTAAAAATTGACTTGCTGGGCCTCTGTCCCAGCCTGGTTCTGAGAGTCCATCCATGCCCATGGCCTCCACGCTGCACGTTAGCAGCCCATGAGCCTTAGCATCGCCATCCTGGCCCTTATATTCCCTGGAATGGTTTCACCCTTGAAACTGTCAAGATTTCATTCTCCGACCGACTTCAGATTCTTTTAATCTTCACGTGTCTTTATGTCTAATAATCATGCCTTGAGATTATCAAGACCTTGATCTACTTTAGTTCTTCTATTTCCTTTAACCATTTTATCCAATAAATATTGTCTTTTATTGTGTACTGAGAATGCCTTAAGTATTTTACATACAAAGTCTTATTTGGACCATTTGATACAAGTTAGAAATTATCCTGTTTTTGAACTTGATTCAAATAGAATCATAGACTAAACAAATTTCTCAAAAAAGTGTGAAGGGCCCTAGGTTCATACCTAGTGCTGAAAAGGAAAGAGGTGGGAGGATAGGAATTTAAATTTTGGCCTAACTCCTCCATAGCCAACTGTTATGGTTTGTGTCTAGTTGTCCATCCAAAGCCTTACACAGTCATGAGGCAGACTTCTAGAGTTTGTGATTAACTCATGATCCAAGGCTGGGATTATGGGTGTGAGAACTGCCGGGATTATAGGTGTGAGTGCTACACTCAGCCTAGGGTGGATAGCCTGAAGAAACATAGGAGAGACAGATTTGCTCTGTTACCATTGTTGCCGCTACTCCCCCATTTTGCTCTTGCTCTTTGCTGCCGCCATGAATGGATGGTCTCTGCCCTGTGCCACTCTGCCTTGGAGCCAGCTGAGTATGGACTAAAACCTCCAGGAACTGTGAGCTAAATAAACCTTTGCTTCCTTCATTTTGGGTGTTGAGTGTTTGTCCCAGCAACGAGAGTAAAGCAACTGAGAACCCAACAGCACACAGATCTTTGTTTCACTGCCTTTCCAAATTCGACCTCTACTACGTAGCACCACATTCAGTCTTTCTCCCCCACCGGCACTGTAGTGTCTTCAGGTTGTTGATTCTAGTCTTGTCAGCCAACTGCCACTAAAAATGAAGTCTACTGGCTCACCCATCCACCTTCTGTCCTATGTTCAAGTTAGTAAAAACTACCGGAGAAATCACATAGTGATGAGCTTTGAGGCTGATGCCTGTACCCCCAGCTCATCTACAAGACTACCCAGCTATTGTTTCCTCTGCTCTCCAAATGTAAATTTCTTCAAATGGCCTTAGTTTTTGCCCATTGAGGTGATCCAAAGGTGTTCATTAACATTTTGCCTTACTGTAGTGTAATAACAAAGAATGGGAAGGTAATTTGGGGACAATATTCTAGCTCAATTATAGATACTCATCTTTAAAAATTGTGTTGCTTAATTAATCTTCTATTTACTAGTTTTTTCATTAATATTATAGCCTTTCCCTAACCTAAGAGCCACCTAAAGTTCCTTATGATGTTTTTCTCAGGTTCCTTCAGCCTTTACTATTTCCTTAAACTTTATCTT
>PVKA01023413.1:0-35680 GCA_004027165.1 Ctenomys sociabilis
CTTGGAGTTCTCACTCCAGGCCGACCTGCACTGGGTCTGGGGCTGTGGGGTAGGACCAGTAATCACCTGGAAATGTTTCTCTGGCACAGTGTGCCTGGAGCTGTCACCGGGCCACGGGAGGTGACGGGCAGCTTAATCCCTGGGAAATGTATCTCAGGCACGACGGGCCTGAGGTTCTACACTCACTGACCTTTGATGCCCAGAGAATCGGGGAAATTCCCACTCAATCAGTGGGATTTAGGTCAGGGGATCCGGGGAGGTGTTGGTGAGTGGGTCCTGAGGTTTCAGGCCAGTCACTGGCTTGGAGGGGTTGGGGACAGGGATCTGCGTAGCGCGCGTGGGAAGAAGTCAAAGGCTCTCCCTCAGACTCACCACACTCTCACTGATCTGGGAAGCCTGGTGAGTCCTGTAAATTCGCTCTCGCTGGGCAAGCTTGGCACGGGAACCAGGAGGCCGCTGGAGTCAGCCACTGTCTCAGGCCCATCTCTGGCTGGGCGGGCATGGGCGGGATGGAGGAAGATGGCGGAGTCGGCCGCGCTGTCTCTGGCCGGTCTCAGGGGCTGGGCGGGTGCGGGCGGGATGGAGCAGGTGCAGCAGAATTTCTAAATGACAGAATTCCTAATTGTAATGTAGTTCCACATTTCAACAAGATCCAAGATTTTAATGACACTTTCTATCGACAATTTCATATTATTGTTTGTGGACTGGACTCTATTACAGCCAGAAGATGGATAAATGGAATGCTGATATCTCTTCTAAATTATGAGGATGGTGTGTTAGATCCAAGTTCCATTGTCCCTCTCATAGATGGAAGAACAGAAGGTTTTAAAGGAAATGCTCAGGGGATCCTCCCTGGAATGACAGCTTGTATTGAATGTACACTGGAACTTTATCCACCACAGGTTAATTTTCCCATGTGCACTATTGCATCTATGCCCAGGCTACCAGAGCATTGTATTGAATATATCAGGATGTTGCAGTGGCCTAAAGAGCAACCTTTCAGAGAAGGTGTTCCATTAGATGGAGATGATCCTGAACATATTCAGTGGATATTTCAAAAATCTCTAGAGAGAGCATCACAATATAATATTAGAGGTGTTACATATAGACTCACCCAAGGGGTAGTAAAACAAATCATTCCTGCAGTTGCTTCCACAAACACAGTCATTGCAGCTGTGTGTGCCACTGAAGTTTTTTAAATAGCCACAAGTGCATATATTCCCGTTAATAATTACTTGGTATTCAACAATGTAGATGGCCTATACACTTACACATTTGAAGCAGAGAGGAAGAAAACTGCCCAGCTTGTAGTCAACTTCCTCAAAACATTCTGTTTTCTCCATCAGTTAAACTGCAGGAGGTTTTGGACTATCTAACCAATAGTGCTTCTCTGCAGATGAAATCTCCAGCAATCACAACAACATTAGAAGAGAAGAATCGAACGCTTTACTTACAGTCGGTAACCTCTATTGAAGAACGAACAAGGCCGAATCTTTCCAAAACGTTGAAAGAATTAGGATTTGTTGATGGACAAGAACTGCCTGTTGCTGGTGTCACCGTGCCACAGACTATACTATTCAAACTTCATTTTACCTCCTAAAGAAAATGAATTTGCACAGAATGAATAGATAACTTATGGAAATAATATACTTCATGGCTGCTAAGAAATTGAATTTGTGTCATTTTTAGCTAGTGTTGCTGAAATTTGACTCTTTTAATATAAATAACTACTCTTTTCTAACTTTATAAGTTTCTCTTGAAGATAGAATTTTGGAGTCAGTGCTTGTCAACATGTCCATTAGTAAGTAATACAGGAAATGATACCTGGAGAGAGATTCTGGGTGAATGTAAAACTTCTTTTAGAGGAAGAAGCACTTTCTTGTGTAGGACTTTTGTTATTATGGTCAAAATGTGTTCCTCAGCTTTCATTTCAGTACCACAAATACAAAAGATGTCCCTTTAAAAGTAATAAGGAATTAAGTTTCCAGTAACTATGTCTTAAAATCTGATGTCCAGGGTATAACAAGTATAGGCTATTACTTGATGTAATATTCATTTAATTTGCCAGTCCAAATCAATATTGTTACAGTTTATCATGTCCATAATAATTTGTAAGCAGTGTTATAGCTGAATAACTATGCATGGAAATAGGGAATATTTTCATGTGTGTATTTGCAATGCCGTATAGGCCATTATGCAAAAATTTAAGCCAACTTGGCTGTTTAAAAAATTTTAATGTTTAAACAGTTATCACTGATGCTTTTGCATTAATAAAATCATACATTGTCTACTTTAAAAAAAGGAAAAAAAATGTCACAAGACTGTCCTGCTACAATGCTGTATATGGTTAGATTTCTAAATTTCTGTGTAAAAATATGTGTTTATTCCTTTTTTTAATTATTTTTTCTTCATATTCTGTAGGGACTTACAGTTTAACATATCAATACTTGATGGAAAATACCTGTTCCATGTTATGCCTAAGATGATTGGTACTTAGATAGATAGTTAGGGTAAACTGAACTGCATATGTTGCAGGGTACTAATCAGCTTCTCTTCTGGATCGTTAACAGCCTAAGTTCACAAATCAAAAATTAGAGAAAAGGCAGGGCTGCAAGGTCAGCCAACATTTTGGTCCTGGCCTCTCAAAATCAGTGAAGACTCAGGACACAGGAGAACCTATACTGTAACATTATGGAACTCAGTTGCGCCCCAAATTTTTTCATCAAGAAGATTATGGGGCCACAGAAGAAAGTAATCATGAAATAGAGTGTGCCTAAGGAGAGTCACATGGAGAGAAAACATTCCCAGGCTTTCACAGAGATCAAATTGGTCAAGCAATGGCTGTGACTCGTCTACCAGGCTGTCACTTAAAGGATCTACAAACTTCAGAATAGGGTTACAGGATAAATCCTGGCGGGACTTGACTGACCTTATCTGATACAAAAGTTACATTTCTTATTATGTAAGTCTTGCTTTATCTTGGTCTTAACCATCCAGCAGAAAAGTATAAAAATGAGGTATATAAAGTCAAGTCATAGCTGGCTATCCCCCTACTGGGAATTTTCCCAAAGGAACTGAAAACATTGTATCACAGTGATATATGTGTACCTATGTTTATAGCAGCACAATTTGTGATAGCAAAATCTTGGAAACAACCAAGATGTCCATCACATGAGGAATGGTTGAAAAAGATGTGGTATTTCTATATAATGGAGTATTACTCAGCTATTAAGAATGATAAGCTTGAAGCATTTATACTGAAGTGGATGCCATTTGAACATATACTCATAAGTGAAATAAACCAGACACACATGTGTAAATATCATATAGTCTCCCTAGTATGAGAAGCGAAAAGCAGAAATACAAATGGAAACATAAAACAACAACTAAAAACAATTGAGTCAGATAAGGCAAAGTGAATGTGGCATATGATGCAGGATACTAATCGGCTTTTCTTCTGGATGGTTAACAACCTAAGTTCACAGATCAAAATTGGAGAAATAGAAGAGCCACAAGGCCAGCCAACATTTTGGCCCTAGCCTTTCAGGGTCAGCGAAGACTCAGGACATAGGAGAACCTGTACTGCAACATCATGAAACTTAGTTGAGCTCCAAATTTTCTGAACAAGGAGATTATGGAGCCACAGAGGAAAGTGATCGAAGTTCTATAGTGTGCCTGGGGAGTGTCACATGGAGAGAAAACTTTCCCTCAGGCTCTCACAGAGAGCAAACTGGTCAAGCATTGGCCGTGACTCATCCACATGGATGACACAGACAAAGGATCTACAGAATAAGGTACAGGACTACAAGATAAAGCCTGAGGGGACTTCACTGACCTCATAAGAAACATAAAGTACATGTCTTGGTATATAGGTCTTGCTCTATCTAGGTCTTACCCATCCACCAGAAAAGTATAAAAATGAGGTATATAACATGGGGCCATAATAATAAATTGAGCTGTAAATGGCTATGGTTGACAACTTCTTCAGATAACTCACTATTGTAGTGGACTGCTGGACTGTGCTGGATTGTGTTGTCGAATTCAAGCACCTAAGTTAGTTGAATGACAATGGAGTGCCCATCTTTGACAGGTGTAGACAAAGGAAGGGGTATAGAAAGGAAGAATCATGGTGTGTGTGTGTATGGACAGTACAGTTGGGATACATAACGCCATGCCTCTACATAATTCTATGAGAGGCAAGATTTGCACTAATGGTGGTTGGACAGGATATTATGTTGGCTTCTAGTACTATGGACAACCACTAGGAAAATAATAAGGTAGAAAGTATTAATTATTGAATCTTTTATGTAATTCAGGTATAAAAAATAAGATATGCAAACAGCTACACTCTTTTAACTTACTGATAAGAGGCATACAGTATAATAATGTCTGTAAGTATAATATCATGTATGTACCTTCTATGATACCAAAACATTATGAAAACAGTTTGCAGTGTATTAATTTATCAAATCCATCTTGTCAAGATATCTTAAAACTGTCTCATTGATATTTGTACTTCAATAAAACAGAAATAAAAAAATAAAATGAAAATGGAAAGACCTAACTAAAAAAAATAAATAAATAAAGTCATATTAATATGCTGAGCTGTGAAAGGCTCAAGTCAACAACTTCTGCAGATAACCCACTACTATTGTGGACTGCTGGACTACATTGGATTGTTTTGCTGAATTCACACACCTATAGTATTTAGATGCCAATGGAATTCTGACAGGACTAAACAAAGAAAGGGGATACAAAGGAAGGACCATTTTGTATTTGTATAGACAGAATAATTAGGGTAGATATACAGCTACTTTTGCTTAACTCAATGATAAGATTTGTACTAATAGTGTTTTAACAGGATATCCTATCTGCTTCTTGTACTATGGATAACCACTAAGAAGATAACGTACAATGTAATAATTATTGAAATCGTCCTATTAAAAAAGTTAATGGAATCATTGTTATCTATTGCCTCAGCAGATTCTCTTTTTTTGTGCAACTTTAACAAGGAACCTACCCAAAAGTATTTATTTTTGCCTCCCTTTGAGGATTTTATAGAAATGTGACATAGCATTACATTGAACAGTCACTGCTCACAGGCCACAGCCTTATCCAGTGGTGCTTTTCTACAAAACTACATGCTGCTTCTCACATTCTACACTTCTCCCTAAAGAGATGGATTCCTTGGCCTTTTTTCTGCTCTTCCCCTAAGATGAGTTCTCTTCCATAGTCCTTGCTTTTGGGAAATGATCACCCATAATTCTGCAGTGAGAATGAGAGAGAGAGACAAAAACCATTTGACTCTGTAGTACTCATTGACTTTCAGCACCCTGGAGTACTCATCATGCAAGACTTTGCTCCTTTATCAAAGAAAAATGTATTGGAAATGTTTATCTTGCAGACCACTCACAGAACAAATTTACTTACACTCCAAGGTTTTACTGTACTTCTCAGTTCATGACAAATTACCACCATACCATGAATGCTTAAGGAACAGGATGTCCTTCTTGCTTATCCCTCTTTCACTGAGCCTTTGAAAGGAATGGGATGCTGAGTAGTTCAAATTGGAGAGCACTAAACTCATTCCCAAGCAGTACACACTTCATGCTTTGACTGATGACAGTTTCCACACTTGATTTAAAAGAGGAACAAAAAGGAAGCCCCAGCACTACAGAAGTTTTCTTTTACTTTTGCTTTGGAAGAGGGGAGGAAGAAACAGGTGTTTTTCTAGATGGTGCAAATCAAGGTATACAACTGACTCTTCTTTGGTTTATGAGACAGGCTGCTAAAAGTGAAGGGCACTGGATGAAGGGCCAGACAGCCCAGAAGGCAGTATTTACAGATCTTGGTAGAACTACAAATTTATAGGGGAATGGTAAAGAGACTGAAGAAGTAGTTGCCCCTAGCATCTGTTTATTTTGCTAACAAAACTGTAGAGCACTGAGGCAGTGATAAGTAAGTATACACACAGTCCTGGAAATACGAAAGACCATTGCTATGCCAGCAGCAATTCACATGACTTTACTAAATCTCAAAAGCAAATGGGACTTGAGAATCACTCTCATTTTCTCTCCAGAGAATTAGAGTAGTATTTCCTATAATGCCCAGTCTTCTGGTACAACTTCATGCCTTACATTCAAAGCAAATCCTCCAGAAATCACAATGGAGAGGTTCTGGTTTAGAGTTCATAGCTCGGAGAAATGCAGTGCGAGCACACTTCCCATCCCCATTATGATGTCATCATTATTTTCTCCCAGGCTCCCTTCTCTTTATGTTTTCCTGTCTGGTTTAGAGGCCATAGAGAGTCCACACTTGAAAATCAAGCATAATGTAACATCCCCACAGGCGGAACATTTGGAGAGCTTTTTCATTTCACACTGCGATCTGTGAGAGTGCCACTCATCTATTTCTATAATCCACCAGGCCACAGCCGGGATGCTAAATTCTGCAGAATGAAATCGTTCCAGGACGCCAAATCCTACTGTGACCTTGTTCCTCTCACCACTTCATTCCTTCTCTCTCCTAACTAAGCACTAACTTGAAGAATAACAAAGGACATAAATCCCCTTACTTGCCTGCTTTAATTTTCAGGACCCAGTTCTGGCTCAGTCTTTGAAAGGCTATCTCATTCCTTTGCTTTTGCCAACCACCTCACCTGGCTAGAATTTGACGTGTCTCAAAGAATCATCTGGTGACTCTTATCCCCTTAAAACAGAGGTGAGGGCTTACTGGTCTTTGTAAGGACTTTGGTGTTGCTTCCTGTGAAATTCTATACTGTCTAGAATCTATTTACTCTTTTTTGCTGAAAGATTGTTTCAAAATTTCTCTTATCTACAAAACTACCCAACTCTTCCACTATCCTTCCTCTCAACAGATGACATTATTTGCTGTTCATTCAGAAAGCTGACCTTTCTCAGACCTCCACACCACTCCTCCCACCTTCCACACCACGCTTGTCCTAGCTATTGATGATAAGCTATTCAGATTTATATGTACATTTTCACTCCAGACATGGGTATCAGATCCTATGTTCTCTATCTGTTCTACATTTTGAACATTTTTTTCTGTCCAGCATCACGCATTTCCACCAGCTACTGATTCATTCCAATCAGAACACTAACAGGCAGGACCTTCTCTGAGTGCACAAAAGTAAAATCTTTTGATTCTGCTTTCCCTTACCAACTTACATCTCATTTCTTTGCTCTTTGCAGCAACCTTCTAGGAAGAATTATCGATACTATTCCCCATTTCTGTCTCCTCATATCTCTTAGCACTTTTTCTGCTACTATATCTGAATACCAGGAATGGCTCATTTGTAAAGAACAGAGATGTACTCAGCTCATGTTTCTGGAGGCCAGGATGTTGGAAATCATGGATCTAGGATCTGGCAAGAGCCTTTTTCTGTCCCATCTGAGAGAAGAAGCTGAAAGATGCAAGAGCATAAGAACAAGCACAAGAATAAAGACAGGGCCAAACTCACTTATGTAACAAAATCTCTTGTGATAACTGCTGCCCTGTTCCTGAAATAAGGATGCTAATCCATTCCTGAAGGCAGAGGCCCCATTACCTAATCACTTGTTAGTGGGCTTCCTCTCCTAACACTTCTGTGCTGGGGATGAAATTTCTAATGCAGGCACAAATAATCCTCATTTAATGAGCTACCTGTTTAATGACTATTTAGGCTTACAACCTGCATTTGAACTTCAATGCAAGCATATGAATAGCAGTGTAGTCCTATGGTGCCTACTTCTATAACAAAAGTACTATAAGTTTTGCTGATTGTACTGTACAACAGTACTATATAGGGGGCCCTGAGATAACTCAGCAGAGTAAAGCACCTACTTAGGCAAGCTCAGGCAAGTGTAGGGACAACAGTTCAATCCCCGGCACCACAAGTCATAGCAGCTCCACCACCAAGGTGGGCTGAGCCAGCTCAAAACCAGACTTTAGAATAGTGGTTCATGCCTGTAATCCCAGTGTTTGGGAGGCTAAAAAATAGGAGGATCACTGTGGTCCAAGCTGCATAGTGAGACCCTGTAACAACAAAATACATTTTTAAAAAATGTGCTACATATAAGATCTATGCAAACAAAAGCCAAGTTGTCAAGTTAGAATTCCCTTTGACTATCTCTTTGCTCTGAATATTATAATTTACATAATATATTCAATTCCTCATTTAGTGAATAACTCATTTAGCAAATTTGAATGGAACTCAGTTGTTATATGAGGAAAGTCTATACTTTGGGGGATATATTCAAACTACAGAATCATTTCCGGAAGCAGTCTGTATGCTCATCAGTAGATGATTGGATAAACAAAATGTGGTATTTCTTATAATAGAATACTACTCAGCTATAAAGAGTGGCAAATTTCAGGCATTTGTAGGAAAACAAATGTACCTAGAAAATACAATGTTGAGTAAAATAAATTAGATGAACAAACTTAAATAGCATACAGTATCTTTCATTTGAGTGAGGTAAAATACAAAGAAAATGACAAATAATGAATAGGAAGGGACAAGGGAAGGGCTGGCCAAAACAGCTTAGCAGATTAAAGTGCCTGTAAGCAGGTACAGGGGCTAGATTTTTGATCACCAGGCCTGCGATGCGAGCCCTGAGCCTGGGGCACGCTGAAACTGCTATTAAGACTGAGTGTGGTGGCACATGGCTGTAATTCCAGCTCTTGGAAGGCTGTAAATAGGGGATCACAGTGAGCCAAATATAATAGTGAGACCCTCAATACCCTGTAGACCCTTCCGTAAATTACAAAAAAAAAAAAAGGAAGGGGGGGCAGGGACAAGGGAGTGGATCCCAGGGAACAAGGAGAGGGGTGAGGAGGAGGGAATGCAGAAATAAAAGTGAGGATGTGCTGTGCACACTAATAACTGCAATTGTGTAAACACTACATGCCAAGAGAAGCGCTAAGGCAGATAACACCAACAAGTATAAAAACGGTGATAAAGGAACCAGAGAATGGGGGAGAAGAAGGGAAGGGGAAGGAGATTCAGGAAATAAAATCTGGAATATGTTCACGTGACCATTCCAAGATGACTGCAAACCTCGTGAACTGCAAACACATACAACAAATAAAACTAAAAGAAAACCCAAAGTACTGAATCATTATCTCTTCAACCCACCATCGTCAGAGATCATTACACTGGTACCACACCAAGATCCTTTTCAAAGCCAGGAATGACTTCTGCACTGTAAAAACACAGTAGCCAGTTTTTGATACCACCCTTACTTAATCAATTAGTGGAATTTCATCCACGCACTTTCCTTCCCAACAGTCTCTCTTCTCCTGGCCTTCAGGGCAGCGGGTGAAGAGGTATCCTAAAACACACTGGGTTTCTTTCTGCAGTGCCATTTATATTTCTGTCTTTTGCTAAGGTTTGCTCTTGTAGACAAGATTTCCTTGTTTGACTCCCCAGCGTTCCATCCTTGGTCCTCTTCTCTGCCTACCTCCACTATCTTGATGACCTCATTGAGTCTCACTGTTTCAAATACCATATAATTCTGACATCTTCAAATACATATTTCAAACCTCTGCAGAACCCCCCACAAACATCAGGCTCCTAAATCCTCTGCCACCTCCGCATTTCCACTTCTCCATCTATATTCATGTCACCCCTGTGGCCATAACTGAATTTGACCTTCCTTACACTCCAAGAGAAACACCTACAGCCTTTTCATCTCTGTCAATGCTAACTCCATCCTACCAAACCTGGGAATTATCACTGACTTCGTCTTTTTATTCTATACATCTAATATGTCAGCAAATCCTTTGGTTCCAGCTTTCTAAAATGTCCAGAATTAACCAGTTGTCATTCCCTTCTTTCCTAACACACAGAAACAAATAACTTGCATTTCATTTGGAGTGTTACAACAGCCTGCTAACAGGACCCCCTCCTCATCCTCTTGCAGCCTACTTGCAGACCAACATCTGGAGGGGTCCTGCAAGGTGAGCCCAACCACACTGCTTCTCTGCTAAAAGCCTTGTGATTATTCCTATTGCACTGGAGTAGGAATGCTAATCCTTGCAAACTGCTCCCTGATCTGACCCCCTCTCACTACTCTCCCTAACTGTCCACCAAACCCCTTGCCCTTCTTACCCCTCAAACATGCCAGTCCAGGACCTTTGCTCTCACTGGCCCAGTTGTCCAAATGCTCTTTCTCTACCCCCTTCTAGGTCAATGTTCTTTCCTTCTCTGTATCTTTGCACAACTCATCCCTTAATGCAGTCCACCCTGATCACACTACATAGAACCACAAGCTCTACCTCCACTCTAACACACTCCTAGTTCCTTTCAATTGTTTTGTCCATATCTTTTACCATTTCTTAACCCAGTGCTTTAGACCACTCGGCCATGCTACCCTCTTCTTTTACCATTTCTTAACTAGACTTTCAACTTTCTTCATGACACTTCTTAGTCATATTCTGCCTCCCTCTGCTAGATGTAAGCTCCATGACAGCAGGGAAATTTGTCCTTTTATTTCATTAATGAATTCCAAGTGCCAAGAACAGTACCTGGCACACAGTAAACAATAAATACTTAGAGAGGTGGTGTGACTAAGTACACTTAGTAGCATAAGGAAATCAATCTTGCTGTCATATCATGGGGGTTGTGTGATTTTTGTTACATCAGCTACAGCAGCCAACCCATGATAAATGCTGTCTCAAATACAACTAAACATAAGGAAGCCCAGTGACTTGAGAGAACCTGGCAGAGAAGTAGGCCACTCGAACAAGTTTGTATCATGATTCATTTAAGTCAGCAGCAAATCCTGCATCATGGTTGGTTGTGGCCTTTTCTGCCATCACCATAAGGACATTTTTGCTGTGGCCCTGAGCTGCCATAGTGCTAAAAGGGCCACACTCCTGCTTCTGGTCTTCAGTCCAGGTCACTAGAAGCTTCTCCATATGAGACCCAAGCCCTGCTCAAACTTTGGTTCATCACATTGCCTTCAATAATCAGATCCCCTAACAGTCTCTGTCATTCATACTTGTTATTTAAGATTGCAGCTACAGTGGAATGAGAGAGACCCGATTCCTAAGCGTGCCCACCACTGGGCAACTTCATTTGCCAACTTCATTGTCCTTGATCACTTGTAATTTTGTCTCCTGATGAGTCATGTGATGCAGGCTCTTACTGCCTACAGTAATAATGGATCTTACGTGTTCAAGGGTCATGAGGGACAGGTTGCAAGTTAAGCTATGCTTAAGAGAAGATGATGTAATTAAGAGATGCAGTGAACACGAGATTCGTGAGGCTGCTTCTGGGATAACCCGTTATATTGTTTTGCAGTGAACTTTATAAAGACAAGTATATTTTTTTTTTAAGGTTCCCACAGTGGGCTTTATTTCTGAGCAGTCCAGCTGCATGGATAAGGACACTTGCACATGGTGGGTCACAGGCACATGGTGAAGGAAGAGGAAGGGCAGGTCACAGGGAAAGGAAGTGCAGGAGGGCTGCTCACAGTGGGGCTGCCTCATGGACAGGAAAGCCGGCCGCAGAACAGAATGGTACTGGTCTTGCGGTGCTGAATGAAGAAGAGGAAGGGGGTAGTCGGTGCAGAAGGAAGGGGTGAAGCTCGCACACCGCATCATAGCAATGGCTGCAGTGGCAGCCGCAGCCTCCGTGCCCTCTTTGTTGACTTGTGCACAACCTTGGACAGAAACAGATTTCTCTTAGAGGACATTCCAGAAAAGTCTGCCTTGGCTCCCTTGAAGGCATCAGTCATGCCCATACGGCAAAGGGTATCATTCATGTCATAGTTTTCCTCCAGTTTAAATCGAGGGAGGAAAACTTCCACCTCTTCTTTGTCCATCTTGTCTGGGTTGATCCATTCCATGAATTGCTCATACGTAATTTCTTTTTCTACCAAGTCGACGTGCTCATCCAGAAGGAAGATGATCATGCTGAGCTTATTGCTGACATAGGGAAGCACCAGAATCTTGGTGAAGATTTCTCCTATGTAGGTCATTTGAAAAGTAGCCTTCTTGTACATCATTTGCACAGGTTTCTCCTCATTCTTTCTGACTTTAAATGGCCTCTCATGGATTTTTGCTTTGTCAAACTGCCTGTCCCAGTTTCCTTTGAAGTAGATGGCATTCACAAGAACCAGAACTGTGCTTGGATCCAATGTACCTGAAGAAAGGACCTCCTTAATTTTATCTTCTGTCTTCTTGGCCACCCAGGAGTTTATGTGTTTCCTGGACTCCTCCATCCCATGCCTGAAGTCGAGCTCTTCCATCTCTGCTTGATAGATTTACAGCAGGAATCTTTAAAACATGAGAGGAACTCATAAGTCTTTTCCCCAAAGAGCCTGTTGGCTGTTCTCAGCAAGTAGTTTGTGCCTGTTCTATTAATGTCATCGAGCAGCAACTGGAAGCCCTGGTGGACACCACTCCCATCACCGCCACATTTATTAAAAAGAGAGTGCCTGAGCCATCTGGACTGCAGTGGTTGTCTTTGCGCCCATGAAGACCATGGCCAGGGCAGAAGAGATGCTCACAGGTGAAAAAAATATATTTTTTGAGCTGTCTTCACCCAGAATTTTCAAAAGGTTTATGGCAAAGGTGCCATTTGTTTCTGACAAAGAATCCATGATGGTGCATTGGATGTAGGGCTCCGGGCTCTCCGATCACTGCTACAGCAAGCTCAAGACAAGTATATTCTAAGAACATTGTAAAAGGTAAATATCTAAGCCAGATAATAAATACACAGACATTTATTATTAAGTATTATGCACTATACATAACTGTGCTGTACTTTTATACAACTGGCAGTGTATTAGGTGTGTTTACTCCATGTGCACAACACACAATTATGTGCCATTGGCTATGGGAAGACTGGGAATGGGACATGCTCAGCTGCTTCATAGTCTTGTAGGGGCCACCATTGCATGGCTTATCGTTAACAAAAATAATTTTAATCATTATGTGGACTGTGACCTATTGGATCCACTGTGGAATCCTGAGCAAGGCTCCAACTTTCTCCAAAACACCATGTGACTTTGCTAGGATGGTTTTTTTGTTAAATCTTCATCGGGTGAATAATTTGCATATATCTTCATTCTTTTACAATTTAAAACTGCTAGTTAATACATAAACCCAGCAAGCCCTTGCTGACAACCTTATAACTGCCTACAAAACACTCTGATTGACACCAAGAGACAGGATAATGGGCAAGGGAGTGTGCAAGCTCTAAAGCCAGCTTCACAAGGGTGGAATCCCAGTTCTATTAAAATTCAGCACCACATGCAGCTAGTGGCTATGGGAGAGCAAGCCCATGGGGAATATGTCTTCTGTCCTTCTAGATTCTTTTCTTTTAATGCATTTATTACAGGGTCTCATTATATAGATTGGCCTTATAGTGATCCTTCTTTGTTCAGCCTTTCAAACTCTGGGGTTATAGGTACATGCCACCACACCCAGTCTCAACCACCCTCTCAGCAGTGGGGCAGGCACAGCAGGCTGAGAATTGAACCCCAGCCACTGTGCTCTGCCTAAGAAAGCACTTTAGTCCACTGAGCTATCTGGCCAGCCCTTGTCCTTCCAGATTCTTACATTTCAGATTATAATGATCCCGTGCAGTATGTATCATGTACACTGAAGCTAAGATAGAAGTCCCAAGATCAACCAGCCATCAGTAACCAACCATCAGTGACCAAGTAAAAAAAAAAAAAAAAAAAAAAAAAAAAAAAACCATTAGTGGGAAACATGAGTTTGTGAAGCCCTACACCTAATCCCTTCAAGTGGGCCAGTTTAATCCATCTGCTTCCCCAGGTATCACCAGTTTCTTCTTTTAGATGACACAATAGTGCTGACAATCTTCCATCACCCATTATTTCCAAACATTTCTTGTCTCTCCTTTGATTCATGTTATACTTCATGCATGGATTTGTTCTTTCAATCTCTTTCTTTTCTCAGTGCCACCATTCTCTAGAGAGGAGACGTGGGATTCAGAAGGAAGGGGTAGGGAAGGAGGGCTAAAGGAAGGACTTTCTAAGACTGAGGAGCTATTGAAAATATTAGTGGAAGATCTGTGAGCTGACGGTGAGGGTGGAAAAGGGTGAGACGAAGCATATGAAATCCATCCACTTCTCCCATCTTCATTCCCATCCTTAATCATATCCTCACCTCTCTGCACTAAAGCACAGCAGTGCACTCCTAACTAGAATTCTAGGGATAGCAGGGCTAAATTTTCTTCTTTCTCTTATTTAACTTGCTATTTCCAGTGCAGAATAATATTGGCACATAGCAAGCCCTGATTAAATAATTGGGGATGAAAGAAAGACATGCATGGAGGGAAGGGAAGGAAAAAGAGGTTTGCCATTTGGTTTTCCCCTCAATGTACCTCCTTTCCTTTTGTGGTTAACTCAATACCACAGGCAGAAAGACTGCTTGATCCCTGTGCTCTGACTTGAGTCTTACATCCCATATGACTCTCTTCTCCTACTCCCCACTACACACTAACCAAACTGCCTCTGTTTTAGTTCCCTGGACTGGCTGAGATTAGCAGCACCTTTGAGCCTTTGTTCTGTTCTCTGTCACACTCTTTAATATTAACTTCCTCCTTGGTCTTCAGCTATGCCTTTAAAATTACTGATCTAAGCCTGCCTTCTTGAGTGCCTGCCACAGTTTTTCTTGATAACAACTGTCTCCTTCGTAGACTCTTGTCATTTTATATACAGGTATTTATGCACAAGTGTACCTACTCACTAGCCTGTGGGCTTCTGTTCATTATGTCCCTCAGTAGGGTGCTCTATGGAAGGCAGACATCATGCCCCTCTCATTAACCTCTGCATACATAATAGCCAGCACAATATGACCTGTGTATTAAATGCTCCATCCATAAGAGCTGAATATATGGGAATGTTTTCTGGCATAGAAATTGTGTCTCTGGATTAAGTAACTTTACCATTTCCTTTAATTTTAACCCTTTATCATTCAGAAAATGTGGAGCATTTTCCAAAGAAGTGGTGCTCGGGAATGCTTTTGCCTGGAAGAAGTGCTGCTCTGTCAAGAGTGCTGGTTCAGCATGGCAAAGTCTCTCTGGTATAATCTTTCACTAAAAGTGCAGACAGTTTGCAGTGGCATGATTCTACTACCATAACCAGCATCTTCAAGACCAAGAAATCATTGTTCTCAGAGAGACAGAAGGATAACAGGGACCCTGCTCTAGTAAGAACCACTGAATCCAAGAATAAGGTGACATGTGAGTGTCCAAGCAGTGACATAATGAAGATAAGGGGTATTTAATCTTGTTGTTTATAGTCATCAAATAGATTCTCTCTAACGATATAAAAATAACTAACTTGTAAGTGTATTTACAATGTGTCAGTCATTGTGCAAAACCTTTGACACACATAATTTTAAATCTCATAAAACCCTATGAAATTAGCATTATAACAATATCCATTTTATAGACAAAGTAAATAGACTCACAGACTAACTGGATAATTTGCTCATATACATCCAGCTATTCAATGGAAAGTTCATATTTGAATGCAAGTCAGATGGTTCCAGCTTTGATGGCTCTGTGCTTTTAGTGTCATATCCCAGAGTCTATGATGGAAGGTGAAAAACCACAACTTGAATACATTAATGATTTGAATGTGTTTTGTATCCAAAGGTTCATGTGTTGGAGATTTGGTCCTCAAAGTAGGGAAGTAAGACAATAAAACCTTTAATAGGTGGGACCCCGAGGGAGGTTCCTAAGCCTCTAGAGGGAAACCAGTGGAAAGGACAGCAGGGCACGTTAGTAACTCTGTAGCTTCCTTTTTGAGATTTGATCTTTCACTGATATGCATACTCCTGTCATGAACACATTAGCTGAATAAAAGGAGCCATTTAACTTTTGACTTTAAACCTCCAGAAACACGAATTAAATAAACCTCTCTTCTTTATAAGTAAGCTGCCTCAAATATTTCCTTAGAGTGATGAAAAGCAGACTAATATAGTACTAAGGATGAAAAATTCTTCTTCTAACACGGCACCCGTGCTGAGTGCAGAGATGTCACTAGGTGGATGGTGCATGGTGGAGCTGACAGTGTGTGGTGGTCCCTCCCAGCACAGGACAGGCTCTCTGTCACAGGACAGCAAGACTTGGAGCAGCAGGGCTGTGAGAGGGTAGGGAGGTATACCTGGATGTTTAACAGAGGAACCTCTGATCAAAAGGTCTAATCTATTACTTTGAGCAGCTCTTAGCCTATCAATTCTGACTCATATTCTCCTACTCAAACTATAAAGTCTTTTCCAGAATGTTCCCTTTGTTTTCACCTATTTTTCCCCAGTTTAATGATACTTCTATAATGAACCTGGTGGGTAGCTGAGACATTAGTGAAGATTAGAAATACATTTGACAATAGCAGAGGATCAGAAAACTCTGAACATTGACCAAGCTATGAAATAAAAGGGGCTGGGGATATAGCTCAGCAGCACAATGCCTGCTTGGTAAGCACAAGATCCTGAGTTCAACTCCCAGTACCAAAAGAAAGAAAAGATTCTGCACACTTTTCTGAATTACTCTGTCAAACTTGTTTTTCTCTTCTAAGGGAATAAGAAGGATATAAAGCAAGCGGAAAGAAAAGAATGAAAAATTTCTTATTGTACATAACTAAATAAAAACAAAATAAAGTTAACTGTGATCTCCCCATGAATACAAACATCTTCAGAAACAACTGTGCTGACAGTTTGAAGAATATCCTTTTCCTAATATCATTTTCCCCACAAACAAGCATCAGAGTACACCTCTAACCTTCAACTGGAAGAACAATGTCTTTGAGAAAGAATGCTGTCTTAGTTACTTTCTCATTTCTAGAACAAAAGACCCAACACCTACAAGGTAAAGAAGGAAAGACTAATTTTGGCTCACAGTTTGTAGAGGTTCCATAATCAGCTAAGCTGATTCCAAATTAGGGGTGCATAGCAGAAGAAAAACAGTCCATGATACTGCAGGCAGGAAGCAGCAGGGAAACTCCCTCTACTTTTCTCTTTAGATTCTATCCGTACTGCAAGCCTATGGATTGGCACCACAGAGGGTATTAAGGCTCAAGAATATTTGATTTGATAGTTCATCTTCCAGACACACTAAGACATTGATTGGCTTTGTTCAACAACTCTCAACACATTTCTCAAATTTAAAGGCACAACCTGACAATACATTCAAGCTACAATTCTGTGCCAGTGATTTGTCATTCTGGATTACACAGGTCTACTTAAGTAAAGATTTGATATCCAAGGTACGATGTCAATTCTTAAGAAAAATAAACATTTAAATTAGACACTTAATTAGGAAAGGATGCTGAGGGTAAGAAACAAATCTGAGATGTGACTACATCAATCCTGGAGAAGGCTCCTTGAGGGTGCGTGGACCATCTGCTCTACTAGAAAGCAATGCTCTGGGCCTGGGAGAATGCTAATGCTGGATCTAATTGTGGAAAGAGGGGCCTGAGCAGCGGAAATAGTACACAGAGTGGGCTTTGTCTCTGAAAAAAAGCCCAGTTTTTGAACTCAGGGCAATTTGAAATTAACTCATAGTGCAGCAATATAGCTCATGGGGTCTAACTATTTTAATATTAGAATTGGCCCTAGCATCCAGCATGGGGCTATTTTGAGGACTTGTGACCATAGTTACAGGAAAGGAAGTCTGCAAATGCTGAAGGGCAGGTCATGCCGAATACTTCTTTTTTTTTTTTTTTTTTGCAGTTCAGGCTGGCCTTAAGCTCACTTTGTAGCTCAGGCTGGTCTTGAACTCACAACAATCCTCCTGTCTCAGCCTCCCAAGTGCTGGGAGTGAATTGCCCAATTATAAAATTAGACCTCTTGAATTTTGTAAAATTTTTATTGGATAAAATTATGTATATGAGTTAAGTATTGAAAATACACCAGTAGCGTGTTAAGGTTAATGCGGGTATATGTGATAGGGATGATTAAAGTCAAAGAGGAATAAATATCTTTATACAAGATGCTAATAATAATAGCTTTGCATGTGTATCAAATATTACTATTGTATAGAATCAAGTAATTTTATATCTCAAATCTTGCCTATACTTCCTGTGAAAATATATCAATACATAAAAATTATTTACAACCAACTAAGCTTCTATTTAGAACACCTTCCCTAAAAAATACTTTGCTACTTTTAATAATCAGAATGGATAAACTCAAAAGGTTTATTTCCTAGGAAAATGATACAACTGGTGAATTTTTAAATTATGGCATTTTTCACTTTTTCTTGCCTCCTTTTTTCTGTGAAATAACTTTTTATACATCACCTCCAACAATGGATGTGGCAGGCAGAAAGCAATAACGGTTTGGCCAAATGTGTAGCTCAGTGGCAGGGCACAAGCTTAGTGCAAGTGAGGCTCTGGGTTGAATTCCCAGCAAGATGGACAGATGGATGGATAGATAGATAGATAGATAGATAGATAGATAGATAGATAGATAGATAGATAGATAGATAACAAACAATAATAAATGAATAACCAACCAACCTAAAAGGTTCTGTGTTCTGTGTTCCTAAAAGTCAAATCCTTACAGTAATATATAGAATTCATTTATAGGTAAGGATCTCATACCCAATCTTACTCAACCAATGTAAGGAAAGGATTTCTCCAATGCTAGAAAAGAGTAAAGAAGGAAAATGTAGCAAAAAGAAAAAGGTATTATAGTAAGGGGAAGACCACAGATAGGTAAAATCTGAAACATCCTGTCAAAAATGTTAAAAAGTTTCACCAAAGAAAAAGAACATCAGGAGAGCACATGGATTTATATAAAGGAATATATAGCACAAGCACTGAAAATATGCATATTTTCAGATTTAATGTCTTTTAAAATATCTCAACATAAATAATATCAATGCATTGGAGACCATAAAATATACATAAATACAATGTATGACAACATAAATGAAGGGTGGGAAGGAGGAAAAGTAATATTCTTATACTTTATGTAAAGTGGTAGTAGATCACTTGAACAGAGACTGTCAAGTTAAAAAGCATATGCTATAAACCTTAAAGAAACCACCCACTAATGAAAAAAAAATTATATAACTCATAAGCTAAGAAAGATATCAAATTGTATCATAAAAACTACTTAATCTAAAATAAGGTAGTATGAGAGCTTTGGGCTGTACCAGGAGATCTAAGATCCAGGCCTTTCTTGTGTCTGAATAAGGATAGGGATTCCTCCTTGATACCCTGGGGATTTTGAAAGAGTCTACTAAAATTACTAGCTGTCTGTCAAGTGTAAGGACCTGAGTTCAATTAATAGCACCCAAAAAAGAAGTCATTGGCTGATCCCATTTTTGCTTTTGTTTTTTGTACCAGGGATTAAACACGGGACCTTACGTTTGTCAGGCAGGCATTTATGCCACTAGCTATCTCCCCAGCCCTCTCATTAGCTGAGCTGTGCAAGGTTCCACTGAGCTTTAAAGTTCTGTAGCTTCTGATCTCTTTCTAAAACCTGAGGTTTTAGAGATGAGATTTGGTCAGAGATTGAATGGAGCTCAGAGAAACCTCCATCAGAACTTCCATTGGAAGAGAAGATTGGATCGGTGATTTTCTAGATTTCCAGACCCTCATTTATAAATTAAGGGAATTAATAAATCCTCAGGGTTTGTCAATATCAACATTTTAATTTCTTATTCTAAGATCATACTTCATCTTTCCCAAGCTCTTAGTCAGTATCCAGTAAAACTAAAATATGTCTAACAAACTCTGATCAGATCTTTGAAATTATATTAGCTTTGAGGTAATTATGGATAAGAAATATTTCTGTCAAGCTCTGTCTGAGTAAAACCTATCAACTACTGTACTTGGCAAGGTGAAACTGATGGGTTATCCCAGGCAATGATTCTTTATTTATGTCCACATCATGACAAAAATTCTACTAGGTAAATTTTTCAAGATCCAGTTCTTGTACTTAGCTGCCAATCCTAACCCTCTGTGATTATGGTGTTTATCATTAATGTCTTCTCCATGCCTGCAAAGATTTAAAATAGGAAGAATGAAAGGAGTTTTATCCCAAACATACCATTCTTTGACCCCTGAAGGAGCCCTATTTCCACATCCAGACCAAGTTTTATCTGAATTCTACTTTGACAGAATCACAGAATTTTCCTTTTGGCTTTCTTTTCTACCTCCTCACCCCCAATCCCATCATACCATTCAAGGCTATTGGGTACTGAGAGACAAGTGTTTATATTGTGTATTTTACAGAAAAAATTAAAAATAAAATGATATACAGTTTCCTTGAATAAGCAGTGTCATTCCCAGCCTTGCTTGCTTATCCAAAGCTGTGCTCTTGTCTTACTAAAGGTCTCTCTTCAAAATACAATACTTCAAATCTCCTATAGCAGCCCGTGGTCAAGAAGAACATTGCCAAGAAGAGTGGTGCCACTTCTTTATGCTCCAGTGACTTTCAGACTGCACAGGACTTAAACATAATAGTCTACCCTGTAGCAAGGGGCTTTGGGTTCATTCCAAGATGCTTCATGGGGGCCGGGGAGATATCTCAGTAGAGTAAGTGTTTCCCTGGTAAGGACCTGAGTTCAATCCCTAATTCCACAAAACAAAAAAAAAAAAAGATGGTCCATGGGTGCCAGAAATACTACCTGACTCTATCTATACACACTATGTGTTTTCTCATACATGCAAACCTAGGTGTACTATCCACTGTCCTACCACTGGGATAAAATACCCAACAAACCTTAAATTTAAAGTATAAGTCTATGTTAGTTCACCCATTGTGATGGGTTCCGTCCATGACCTGCTAGTGCCAAGGCAACATGGCAAGGCACAAGGCAGGGCATAGGAAAGCTGTTCAACACAAGGCAGCCAGGAAACAGAGGAAGAGAAGAGAGAATGCACCTGTGCAAACCACCAGGAATCCCTCCTTCCAACCAGGCCCCACCTCCAAACATGAGACTTCAAGAACAGCTTAGATCTAAAGCATCACACTGTGATAAGATATAACCTTGATCTTAGTTGAAAGGGCAGGATACAAGCTATGATAAATTTTAATTAATAAATCAAACACAATAAAAGATTAATAACAACTCATAATGGAGGAACTATAGCAACATACTATGAAATATTTTTTAAAACTTATGTATTATTTCTGGAATTTTTTGTTTAATAGTTCCAAACCTAGGTTGACAGCATGTAACTAAAACAACAGAAATCCTGAGTTTGGGGAAAGGAAGGAGGGTAGTGCTACAGTATAACAGAAATGATACCTGTTTCAGACCCTTAAGCATGGAAAGAATTGATACTCAGTTCAAACCTAGTTCAACATTTACTTTCAAAATTTATTTTCTCTTATTGCAGAAAGTCCTAATGTAAAGTTTAGTCAGTTCCTTTGTCCCAAGATGTCATCAGAAACTCAAACTAACTTTTCTCCCTGTCTGCTCCACCAAACAACGCAACAGCTTCATCTCAGGACTGACATCCTGTGGGTCAGCAGTCAGCACAATAATATCCTTGTTCATATCCAACAGGACAGAAGCACTGATCTTCTCTGAAGAAATCTCACACAAATCTATTCTCATCCTCATTTGATTTTCCACTAGATCTTCATCACCTTCAGAGTAGCCATGAAAAGCCAAATGCCAGCTGTAAGATATTTGCATATTCCTAATTCCTGGGCATATTTAAAATGTTCTCTTTGTCCTTTTACATATATTAATATGGATGAGTTTTAAAAATAAACAATTGACAGGGGAAACAATCTTAGCCATAACGAGGTTTTAGCCAAATATTTGAAGTATACAGCAGGTAATCAAAACCCAATAGATATCTGTTGAGTGAATAGAGAATAAAAGCATTTCATGGCCTGAAATTTGTGTGAATCCAAACCAGTCACTGACAAGAGAAAAGGAACAAACATCATAATATCAAATTATCATCTCAGGAGAAATAGCTGTAATATTATGACCATGATGCATGATGATCCTATTATAGGGAAATCTGTCTGCTCCTTGAGGACCTTGCCTTATAGTTACACAAACACACAACCAAAAAGTTTGAAATTAAATTGTTTAACTTTCATATATATGTTGTTTTTCCTACATGGCTAAATTTTAGGAGCATACTTTACCCTGTAAACTCTGAATCTAGAAGGAGACAGTAAGAGGTCCATCTCCCTGCTGTATAAGAAGAGCCCTGTTCCTGCCATCCCCAAAGCGTTGGGTAATTGGACTTTATAGGAAAATTGGTGTGGTTAGATCTAGATTCCTCTAGGAGTCCCCTCCTGGTTCTTGTCTAAGCCCAAGAAGTCTGTGTTTATAATCCCAAAAATATGTTATTGGAATCCCACCACGTTAATTCCAACCAACCACTCCCAGTGCAACTGTGGTGAAAACAAAGACACTAAGATGTATGTATAATCATTGGGAAGCCAAGGGACCTTAAGTCCAGGCATGAAGATGATTTTGCAGAACAGAAAGTATTTTATTCAGCCAAGAAGGAGGAGTGGCTTGAGGAAGAGAATTGTGAGAAGTAGGTGATTACGGTGAGCGGGGCTAGGTGGGTGTCCTACATTTACCTCTGTCATATGCAGAGAGTAATTTGCATTATGCTATTGAGAAAGTATCTAATGTTTTGAGGGTCTGGTGCTTTGCCTCTTATGTGTAATCTTTAGACCCAAGGAAGTCATAGCCTCTATCTTGAGGTTTGATTGCAGCCAACAGTGCAGAGCACTGGCTCTTCATCCTGTCTTGACCCGGCTCATATTGGAGAGCAGCAGTCATAGGTTATCAGGGAAATACACATGCCATCTTCAACAATTACCACCAGCACTTCAGCTAGACCAATATACCTTGCTTAAGGCCAATTGGAAGGATAAATTTAAGAAAAGAAAGGATAAAGAGAAGTCCTAGCCAGCTCTGTACATATCAGTACAAAGAAATAGGGTCAGGCTCAGACAAAATGAAGATAATGGCTCTTCTTCAAGCAGAGCTGCTCAAGTGGGCCTCCACAGATTCCCCACCAAGTATTTTGATAAATTTTTTTAGTGGATAGTATTGTGTCCTCTTCTCCCACCCAAACCTCAAAAAAGGACGTGCTCAGGCCCTAACTCCCAGTGCTTATGAAAGGGACCTTCCTGGAAATGGGATCTTTGTACAGGAAAGCAGGTGAAGACGAGGTAGATGAGCCCTAATTCAATGACCAGAATTTCTCGTAAAAAGAGAGCAATATAAACAGACAAAAGATAAATGACACACAAGGACCACAGCACGTAATGGAGGCACAGACTGGGTGGTGTGCTTATAAGGCAAGAAATGCCAAGGACAGCTGGAAACTGCCAGGAACTGGGAAAAGCTGAAGTGCCTTCAGGGAAAAGATCATTCTTACTGCCTTTCATACCAACTCCCTCTATCATTAGACTTAAGCTGTGGTGGGTTTGTTGTACTAAGAACTTCCAGGAGATTTTATGTGCCAAATAAACTTTTGCCAACTTTCTTCTGGCACCAAGAATCATCAAAACTAACTTTACTATTATCTAGTTCTTTGTCCACCCAGATTGTTAGCTCCTTGGCATTTGACAACTTTCATGTTTTCAGTCTGGCATTCTTACTGTCCAGCTTGTGGCAATTGCTTGGAGTTATAATATAAAATCTGAAGAAACTATTTCTCTCCTTTCTGTTCATCTTCCTGAAGTGCTATAAAATTACTCACCTGCAAATGGGCCTGTAAATCACCCTTCATCTGACAGATGCTCACAAACCCCAGGCGGTCAGTCATGAGACATATATACCACTCTAGTCCCTAGGTATTGCTACTGCTGCTGCTGTCTCATTGGTTGCTTTCTTCATCAATTAATATGTACTATTAATAGCTACAGAGCAGGTAGCCTTGTCAGATACTATGCTAGGCATTGAAGATATAGCAAGATAAAAATGGATACTGGAAGCCCTTGAGAAGTCTGATTTCTAATAAGTGAAGGTCATAAATAAAGCAAAGAAAGTGTTGATAAAATATACAAAGAAAAATTAATTGGATGGAGTAGAGAAAGGCTTTAAGAGTAATTGCAATTTTAAAAGGGCAGGCAATATAAATCTACCCTGGTTATTATAGCAGAACACTATTACAAACAGCAGTAAGTTGCAAAAATTCTATTTATCTTGTTGAGTGGTAGTATTTCATTCTGATTTTCCAGGCAGGATCATTCCCTGGTGCCCATGATTTTTACTTTCTCTCTATTTCTTGGGAAAAGCTTCTTTTCTCACCTAATTGCCCCTGAGCCACAGCTTGTCTTTCCCGTGGAGGATACTGGTTCGAGGGACTCTGTGTTATCACTGCAGCTCTCCAGCTCAGCTTCTGACTACAGCACAGAGAACTGAATCCCACCCCAAATGATTTTCCAAAAACAAAACAATAATAATAATAATAATAATAATAATAATAATAATAATAAGCATAGTCATGCTTCCTCTATCCCAAAACCAGAGAACAGAACCGAGAATGTCCAAGGTGGGTCTTCCCTTTCACCCTGTGCTGCCAGAGCCTGCCTGGGGTGTCTACTGGACTGTGACTCACATGGCCTCTAGAGCAGTGATGCCAAACCTATGACACATGCGATGTTTTTCTTTTAAGACAAAAGATGCTAATGTATGAATTAGTCCTTCCAAAGTAAAGCCTCAGTATTTGAGCTTAATGGCAGTGTTGGCACTTTGTGATAAAATACTTGGGCTTGGAGTTGCTATTTGGGCTTTTGTCTCTAAAAGGTTCCCCGTCACTGCCATAGAGTCAGATTGCAAGAAATTTTTATCTCCCACCTCTTCAACTCCACATTCTTTCCACTTCATTGTATTAGCTTTAAGAAAAATCAAGTGTGTCAGGCAGCTGCTGTGGGGACACTCAGCACAATGACCTCTACATACCCTGTCTGCTCCTTGCATCTCTGGCTCCTTCATTCTAGAAATTTGATTAATGCCATCCCAATCCGCAAAGCTTGAAAGTGCTGAGCTATCACCTGCCTATTTGTCCCTTCTAACATTTAAAAGGAAATCAATTGATGGCAGCTCATGTTTCTGCCCTTCGCTTCCCTTGCCAGAAGTGAATCCCAGTTTCTGAGGGAGAAGGAGCCATGCCCCTGCCCTGCAGCCTCTCCAGCGACAGTGAGATCATAAAGAAAGCCCACACGCTCCTCCTTGTGACAATTAAAGCAAGCAGCATGGAGGTGAAACTGCTCTCCTCTCCCATCCTAAGGGGTTCTTGATTCTTTGCCTTCCAAAAAAAAAAAAAAAAAACCCAACAAGACACTAGGAGGGTATACTACCACCATCTGGAGGGTTAAAGCCCATCAGTGACTAGCTACAGACTCTCAGACATGTCAGTTAGCCACTCAGTGACTCTGTTGCTCCCTGTAGAATGGTATTAATAGTACCTACTTTCAGGGAATGTAGTAAGAATTAAATGAGTTCAGGTGTACAAAATAATTGAGAGCAAAAGTGGCACATAGCGAGCACCATGTAAGTTTCAGCTTTTATTTGGGACTAAAATTAAACATAAAATCGTGTTTATTACTTGGAGGCAGTTTGTGTTCTGTGTTTTCCCCAGGAGAAACAGTGGGCTATGATGGCTTCTGGCATCAAACAGACAAGGCAGGGTCCCAGGTCCCAGTTGCATGACCTTGGAAATGACATTTACTGCAGGTAAGCATCAACCTCCTCACCTGAGCAACAGTAATAATAACATGCTCTTCACCTACTGCTGTGAGAACTGGGTGGCTAAGCATGCAAAGGAAGCAAACATACAACTTGAATGTGCGACTTGAAATGCACAAAATCCAATGTGCATCCTTGATGGGGAAGGAAGGTCCTTGGAAGGAAAGAATATAATCACCCCAGAATTCCAGAAGGAGATCTTTGCTCCTGGCCCACATTTCCTAATAAAGAGCCACTACATCACCTGTTCTGAAGTGCAAGTCACACAAGCAGTTAGGCAAGGTGTCCTCAGTACCCACGCTTGTATGCTTTCGTGTCCCAACCACTGAGGCTCCTAGGCTATCCTATCCCAGATCTCACGTTGAATGACACTGTCTTTCAATATCCCAGCATCACTCCAAAGTGTCCTCTGAACATAGTTGTAGATATGGCCAGGCACAGAGTCAAGCTTTCCCAGTGATTACGGACTGATAGATAACCTCTTCTGCTTTACTAGTAGTAAAGGCTTCCCTTCAAAACTACCAGCTGAAAAGCAGCAACATGGTAGCCATATCAGACACTGAGGCTTGACAAGAGTAGAAAACATAGCACTCCACAAGGAACCGAATCAGGGCCCAGGATCCTGTGTGACCTGTGTGTGCAGAATTCTTCAACTGCCTTGGGAAAAACTCACATAATGCATGCACAGCATCATATTTCTGACTGCATCAATTTTTTTATCTTTATGTCTCCATGACAATAGGCTGAGGTTCTACTTCTAACATTGCTAGACTAGAAGTTTGGGTCCACTCCTTCCATGTGCCTTAATTTGTGTATGAACACACTTAGAAATGAAGGGCTCTATCCAAGATTACAAAGGCAAGAAATAATGGCCAGATCTAGAACCCTGGTCCCAGACTTCTGTCCGATCACTCTTTGCGCTTCATCACAGGGCCCCCATTGTTTCATATATTTAGACATAGTGACCCATTTATATAACTGAAATTTCTTTCTCATTCCAGGGTTGTATCTCCTGCTGGAAAAAAAAATGATACTGTTTTTACCTTGAGCTCTTAAGCATGCCTAAGACTCTCACTTCTACTAGCAGAGGAGGGCACACTCTGCCCCGCTTAAGCATGCTGGTACTCATTTCCAGTAGCAGAGCCTCAGGTGTTTCTGGCCTCCTCTGTTCTAGGTCCTCACGTTGTAGATGTCTACATACCCACAGTCATTCATTCATTCATTCATTTATTCATTCATTTATACACTCAGAAAAGAACATTTACAGAAACTGTCTCTGTCGATAAAACCAGGGACAAAGTGCTTCAAACAGCTAACCCTGAAGCAAGTTACGCCTGAGATGTGCTTTCACTGTACTGCTGCCTTGAGTCATTCCAAATGCCCACATGTCCTCCTTGTCCATCTAATTTTCCAGGTAAATATCATCAGCCACCTTGAAGCAAGTCATTTCCTGCTGATAAGCAGCACTTGACAGGGTTTCAAGTTTACCACCTGGTCATTAATCCCTGAAAATGCCCTGAAAAACCTAAATTCTTAATTGCCTAAACAAATGGTTTCCATGGGTGATTAACCATCAGAGCAAATTGGCAGCACCTGCTGATAGCAAAAGTACTCTGTGACATTAGTCTTACTTGCCTTCTCTTGATCCTAGGAGACAGAGAAAAGTTGAGAGAACAGTGAGGGTCATGAAAACAAGGCCAAAGGTGAGGGACAGGGGACCTCTTACCTTTCTAGCTGTCAGGTTAACAGCAGGGGAAAATGCAAAATGTGGCATGTGGGAGAGAGAGACCTGCTGGGAACAGACTGCAGTATGAGAATTCAGTCTTAGTAATGATTAAACGCATGTCCTTATTGAGAAATTTACACTTCTAGAAGTCCCTTGGAAAAAGTCTAACAGTGGTCAGAGTGTGCCCCCCCCCTTAGCATGGGGTGTGCCTTTCAATATTGGCTTCATTGTTTGCCTGCTCAGATTCTGGGATTTTTCTGGACACAGTAGCCCCCTCCCTGCCACACAGCTACCATTTTTGGAGGTTCCTGAGGGGCAGCCATAACATACCTGACTCACCCGCCTGGACCTGTGGTCTGAAGTCAAATCCACAGCAGTGCCTTCTTATATTTTTTGGAACTGAAGCCAAAGAGTAAAGTCAGCATTGTTCTATTGCTCATGCTCTGAAGCGTGAGGCACTCCAGGCTAGCATTCCTTGCCCATCCTCACTTCTGGTAACAGAGCCTCAGGTGTTTCTGACCTCCTCCATTCTAGGTCCTCACATCATAGACATGTACTTACCCACAGTCTTATTCTTATATTTATTTGTTTGTTTGTTTGGATACAGGGTCTTGCTACACCGCTCAGACTCATGGTGATCCTTCTAGCTCAGCCTCCCCAGCACTGGGATTACAGGCATATGCCACCACGCTGGTTTCAGTGGCCAGCTCTATGTGGAGCCAGTACAGCATGCAGTACTGGGGATCAAACCCAGGTCGTGCCAGTCAGGGGCTTAGACCACCAAGCTATCTCCCTGACCTTTTACAATCTTATTCTCTTGGTTTCTAAGTAGTTAACTGTTCTTTTGTGTACAGTGATCTCGTGAATAACATGCTAATTTCAAAGAAATACCTTTAATCTTAGAATTGCAGGCAAATTTTTAGGCTTCAAAAGGGAGAAACTGAATAATTCAGAATCTTAGGCATGCTTAAGAGCTCAAGGTAAAACAGATATTTAGTAGCCGGGCGTGGTGGCGCATGCCTGTAATCCCAGCACTCGGGAGGCTGAGGCAGGAGGATTGTGGTGAGTTCGAGACCAGCCTGAGCTACAAAGTGAGTTTAAGGTCAGCCTGAACTGCATAGTGAGACCCTGTCTCAAAAAGACGAAAAAAAAAAAAAACAGATATTTATATAAATCCTACACAATCTTACATATTCCCTTGCACACAAGGAAGGTAACAAAGGTTTCTCTCCTGCTTTTCTACCACTGCAAGATGAAGCACTCCAAAACTTAGTGCTTTAAATCAACATTATTTACCTTTCATGGTCCTTAGAAAGTTGGCACAAGAGAAATGGTCCACTCATCCTTCAGATGGTCCTGTGCTACCCAAAACATGGCTGGGTAGAACAACCGAGATGTCTCCTCTGTGGCTGAGAGTTGATGCAGACTAAAGACTGAGAATCAAATGATTCTTACTCGGTCACTTAAGCCATAGTACTTACACATGGCCTCAATGAAGCTTGGGATTCCTGTACCTGTATTTCATGGCAGCAAGGTTTCAAGGTAGAGTAAGAAAAAGCAAGCACTTCAGGGGACTCAGGCAAAAGCCACCCAGTGTCTTCTAGCCTCAGAAGTGATTATCTCTGGTATATTTTGTGAGCCAGTGAGTCACAGATGCATCTAGATTCAAAAGGAAAAGAATACCTAATGTAAATCCTGGGAGGCTTGGTTTGCTGAAAAGCCATCTTTGGAAGCCATCCTGCATGTAAAATACACTCAGCCCTTCAAAGACTACCAATTCTCATCCCACTGTGGCTTCAGGTGGGGTTTTAAAGTCCGGGGTCTCATCACTTAAACCAGGTTGATTTGAGGTAATTCCTCAGGTGCATTTTTTCAGTAAACATCGACCTGTTCTAGTTAGCTATCATTACATAACAAGCCACTCAGTGTTTAGTGGAGTATACCAAGCATTTAAAGCTATAAAGAATTCAGAAGAGACACAGCTGGGTAGCCTGATGTTTGGCATAAACTAAAGAAGCAGTGGGTCATGGGTCACTTCCAAGGTATCTTCTTCACTTACATTTCTAATGGTTCATCTCTCTCTCTTTCACACATACACACACAAACACAACAGAGAGAGAGAGAGAGAGAGAGAGAGAGAGAGAGAGGTTATTTCATGATAGCTGGACTTCTTACTTGGTCACTAGCTCTACTCAAAGATCTTCCTAGCAGTCCTAGATCATCCCTTCCACATCGTGTTACCAAAGCAAGTGACAAAGACCAGCCCAGATCAAAGTGGAAGAAAATAGACTACACCATAAAGAAAAGAATGATGAGAAAAAAGAACTGGTGTTAGCCATCTTGGAGATGAGCTATTAAGAATTCCTTATTGCCTATGAAAAATATGGAATTCTCCTAAGAAAAGAATCCTTGTCTGCCAAGTCTAGTCTGAAGACCACTTCTCTCAAGACAATGACTCTGCTAGAATTCTTAGGTGCCCTTAAGAGTATTCATGCAATAAGCACAGGTGTCGCAGGAACTGTATGCTCTTTAGAGATTACTTTACTGAATGTCTTTCTGATGAGTTGCTGCTGCCAGCATCTGTTTTACTCACAGCTCCTTCTCTGATACCCGTCGTGGCACACTGCACACAGTGCACCTCAATAAATATTTAATGGGGTAAAAATGGAAGCTGATTATTTCTATAGCCAACCTTGCTGGAGCTGACCTCTGGTTTCAAAGCCAGGGCTGAATCATTAGTCTTTATACCCCTCCTTTATTCCACTCCCCTTTAACTGTTTCCCAAACATATAAGAGCCACTATTTTATGTTAATAACATCCTCAGGACTTATCCTGAACTGACTTCTTCTGCCTCAGCTACTGTGGGCTGGAGGAGTGATTATCACGTGCAGGACAGAAAAGTCGCTCATGAAAATGAATCTGCCATGATGCGCCAGCCAGAAGCTTAACAGGGAGCATGATCCTCAATTTGCTGAGTGTGGCTCTAAAAGGAGCAGGGAGCTGGGCTTGTGACATGCCATTTCTCAGAGGATTTCAGCTGCTGCTGCTGCTAAAAGGAAGGATTGATGACTCTAATAAGAGATCTGAACACCATCTTCTTATAAAGCAGAAGAGCTAGAGTTGTCCGGCTAATTGGCATTGCAGGCCTGTGTGTGCATGGCATACATAGTAATGCATATAGATTATCCATGTAATACAAAAGAGTAGAATAAAGCAAAAGCCAGTAGGACAAAGGCAACAGGCAGTCTAATCCACTTAATGGGTCAGGGACCTCAATGCTGAGCCACAAATGCATCATTTGATAATGGTAATGAAAAAGACAGCAATCTATAACTACAAATAGCATTAAGGTAGATTTGGTTTAGAGGCCAAACTAAGTTGATGTGAAATTTACGAGCCCGGCTGACTCTCACATATGCTTAGTGAGAGGAAGTGTATTCAGTTCCTTCTTTTTGCCTTTGGAGATCACTATGAATTTGGTCTTGTTTCCAAGGTGGGTTTTCTTACTATGTGGGACTTCTTTAGTGACAGTTTCAGCCACATAAACCTATTGCTGAGGATGTCGGTTTTATAATGGGTGAAATCTCCTTGCTGGTCCTTTGATACACTTCATTTCCCTGGCCAGTATCTGTGGTCCCGCTGTGTGCAGAAGAGAGCATGTGTGCGCATGTGTGCATACACACACACACACACACACACACACACACACACTGCAGGGGGTTTGAACTAGAAATTTCAGAACAGTGTGTGTGAATCATGACTTAACAGCTGGTCCTAGAAAACACCTGAAACATTACAATGATGGGGAGAATGAGCTGCCTAAAGACCCCATTACAATATTCCTGTGCACAATGCCATTGGACATGTATTTCATATTCTACCAAAGATCTCATACATCCTCCACAGTAATGACAGCCCAGTGCATCATAAGCATACAGGGTGCATTAAGCTTTCTTATTCTTGTGATGCTCAGTCAATATCAGGCAGCACCACACGGAATAATGAAGTCTGCTTCCCACACATCAGTGTTCTTATCATTGTGTGCTGATTGACCTTCACTTGGTGTGGCACCTGCAGAGAAAGAGGGTTTGATGCATCATGCCGCACATGCACATGCAAGTGAGATCCTTGCAGGAGGAGATGATGGGCTGGTCCACTGTCCTCTTACTACAACACCAAGAAGGCATTGTTGCAGGCTCAATAAAGTCTGGGGAGAGACTTAAGGAAATCTGAGTTTTTAAATCACCTGAAAATTTAAACTACTTCGTGACACCCTGCATAAGCAACAGTACCTAAGACAAAAATTCAAGAAAAACTCGCCAAAGTGCATGAGATCACCCCAGATGTCATTTTGGGGTTTGGATTCAGAACCCATTTTGGTGGTGGCAAGACAACTGCCTTTGGCATGATTTATAATTCCCTAAATTATGGGAAGAAAAATGAGCCCAAACAGAGATTTGCAGGGCACAGCCTGTGTGAGAAGAAAATGAACAGTGGAAGGAACACAAGAACAGAGTGAAGAAAATCAGGGCACCACAAAGGTCAATGGTGCTGGCAACAAGCCAAAGGAGTAGAGATTCTGCAGCGCCTCTCTGCAGTGACTGTGATTTTTTCAGGAGAGGATTTAATAAACTGTAAGGAAAAAAATACTTCGTGAAAAACCTTGTAATAAGTGAAGTCATTTCATTGACTTGTTCCACAAATCCAACTATTCCTTAATTCTCAGCCTTTTCCACTTTCAAATACTTCAATGAGCTGCTACCTCATTTTAATGCCCAGTCATTCTCTGTCTCAGACACTCATTACTTCTGAACTGCAGAGCCATGGCAATCCAGTTAAGCAGGGCTGGGGAGATGGCCAGTAGAATAAGTGTTTGCCTGGCAAGTGCAAGGGCCTGAGTTCAATCCCCAGTTTCACCAAAAAGAAAAAAAAAAGTTAAGTGAACAGACTTCCTCTAGTCCTTTCTTTTCTGATTTAAAAAGACTGTCACATTAAATATCTTCAAAATATCCTAAAATATGCTTTCAAATACTTCACTAGCTTTGTTATTATTTGCAATTGCAGAGTCCACTGTCTTTAAAGGTGAAGGTAGGCAACTAGAAGGTCCACGTCCTTTCCCCACTTTGAGCTATCACCAACTACCCGTACATTTCATTCTGTCTGTCCTGTTGACAATGCTTGGATCTAAGAATCTCATCCTTATTTTCTCCTTAAATTTTTCATCTCCAGCTTAAAAAATCACCCCATCAGGTTGGCAATCTATTCCCAGCCAGAATTCTTCTGGTCTGCTTCCATATTTGCTTTAGCATTCTATACAAAACTCTATCACTTACTAATTATCATTTTTCCCATGAGCATTACCCACAAGGGAGCTGTCCCCTTCTGATTATGAGTACTTCTGTGCTTTTAAGCAAAGTTAGTGATTGTTCTGACTTAGATCTAGAGTGTCCCCCAAAGCCTCCACAAGCTTACTGCCTCCACCTTATTGCACTCACAGGTAGGGGTTTTAGAAGGCAACTGGACTACGACAATAATCCAGCTGACTCCTGTAGAGCCTCGGTCTGGTCAGAAGAGTCAAGTTAGTGAAGAAGCAAAATGAAAAGTCAACTCTCCTTCCCCCAGCTCCTTCCTCACTCTGCTTCCTGATTGCCAGGATGGGAGCAGCTTTCCTCCCCCAGGCCACTTCTGGGCTTGCCTGGCTAAACATGGATTGAAGCTGAAACTGAGCCAAACGTAGCTCTCCTCCTTCTGGTTGAGGGCGTCAGGTGTTTTATACCTGTAACGATCATAGTGACCAAGACAGTCCCCACCAATATATTTGACTTCTTTTTTAAAAGTTTCTCAGCTCACTGAGACATGAATACAGGATTCTTATATTTTTACCCCAATAGCTATCTTCAGCTGGCTATCTGGATCCTTCTTTTCCCCTGCGCAGTAGCTCTTTTAATACCACCACAAACGATTTAATAAACTTATAGTATCTGTTAGGTACAGCTTCAGGACCTATTTTTTTTCTTGCTGTAATCTTATATTTCTCAAAGGAATGGAGGAAAAAAGGGATACTGCAGGCTGAATTTCTTCACGTGCATTTCCATTACTAAAACAAAATATCAATGGCTGAATATTCTACAAGGGAGAAGGATTTATGTAGCTCACAGATTTGGAAGATGAAAGTGCAGGATCAGGGGGCCTCCCCAGTGCAGTCTCTGGTGAGGCTCTCCTGATGCATCATGAAATGGTTGATGGCATCGAGGCGGAAGCCTGTGTGAGAAAGAGATTGCGGGCCAATTTAGAAAGGTAGGGGGTCAGGAAAAGCCAGGCTTACTCTTTGTATAGTTTGCTCTCAAAGGAACTATTCATGGTCTTGCAAGAGCTATCTTAATTCATTCCTTTTTTATTTAAAAAAGAAATGAAAAACAATAAAAATTCTACAGAATTTGAAGTGATAGGGAATGAATGATGGTTATTACATTGTACATCGTTATTTTCAAAGTAGCTTCTCAGATTACCACAAATAGGCATGCAACATTCATCAGAGAAAATAAACACTAACTCTCCCTTTCAATGAACTAATAGAAATTAGTATTACAATTATGTTAGCTATCTTGTATATAAATTTTTCCCTTCCTTCTTTTCTCATTTTCCTCACCCCAGTTGTTCTTTCCTTTTCAGCAGTTTCTTTCTTTCACAATATCTATTCTTTTTTAGATCATATTCATTCCTTTAGTTTCTTACACTGGGAAAACAATACAATGTTTGTACATATGTGTGGAGAGCTGCGTGTTGCCGCGCCCAACGTGGGGCTAGCTTCTGCCTTCCACCCTTTCGGGGGTTAGTGCTCTCCTCGCTGTTCATTGCCATATATGGTTAAGACAAAAGGCACTAGTGTGCCTCCACATAGATGGACCTATCATCAAAGGCCAAGTGTCAAACTGGGATTGGGTCCCTGGGGGTATTTAGGAGACAGCCCGCTTGTGCTCGGGGGAGAAGAAGCAAGACTGTTCAAGGGTCCTGAATAAACTGCCGATGGAAGAGCTGGTTGTTGCGTCATCCTTGCTGGCGAGGGTGCGCGCGACAAGTGGTGGCCCGTACGGGGACCGCCCTCTTCTCCCCTTCAGCTCGGATTTTCGGCTTTTCAGGAGGACACATCGGCCTCCCGCAGGTGCCACGGGACTAGTGGTTGCTCGCCTGGTACATAACAGGGAGCGGAACGCCTTTCGGCTGCTCACCCTTGAGCGAGGGGGTTCTCTGCCGAGAATGGAACGCTTTTCGGATGCTCCCGAACGGTGAGAAAGTGAAAGTAGCTATGGGCACGTCTAGCTCGCACCCAATTTTTGAGGCCTTACATGGGCTGCTATAGTTTTCACCTGTCCCCTTCCCTCTGCTTTACGCATAATGCAAGCTGGGACAACAATCAAACAGCATTTGATTCAGATGGAATCTTGTACTCGGCAACCTCACTACTGGTGATTACCTGTGTGGGGAGTGAGCTTGCCTAGATTTGGTGCCATTCATGATTGTTAAGTCCACTGCTTTCAATGGCACTGCGTACTGGAATGCCTCCGGTTCGTTCGAATGCACTATTAATGTCACAGTAATAAAGGAGTTCCCCATTATATCGATGCCATGTCTGCTCCCCCCATTTTTCTTTGTGGTCTGGAATAACTCTGAGGAGGGGGCTGGGAAACTTAACTGTTCTGTGAGTAATTGCAGCTTGTCCAACTGCTGGACGGAGTATCGTAGCCATGCCCTTGTGGTGAGGCTCCCAGCGGCCATTATGATGCCTGTGGAGGTTCCCCCCGAACAGCTGCAATTGCCCCTTCAAGTGTATCGACAGAAAAGGGACTTCGGCATCACAGCGCCATCGTGGCGGCGATTGCTCTCGCAACCGCGAGCGCCGCTACTGCAGGGATAGCCATCAGCCAGACGATCCAGACTACAATCGTGGTGAACCAACTATCTGAAAGGGTTACAGCAGCCCTAGAGATTCAAGAGACTCTGAATGGTCAGATACATTTTGGGATTCTGTCACTTAATCAGCAGACTGCTTTGCTCCAGGAACAAGTGGATTTTCTTAATATACAACAAAAGTTGATGTGTGGGTTAGGTTTTAGGGAAATCTGTGTTACACCTAACGTAGTAGAGAATGCTTCCATGGTTGTACAACAGCTTAATGCTTATTTGAGTGGCCCTTGGAATACTACCTTCTTAAATTACACAGTACAGTTGAGCCATGCTATCGCTCAGGTGAACAAAACCCGTGTTCCTCCTGTCT
>PVKA01023414.1:0-35675 GCA_004027165.1 Ctenomys sociabilis
TTTTTTTTTTTTTTTTTTTTTTTTTTTTTTTTTTTTTTTGTCTTTTTGAGACAGGGTCTCACTGTGCAGTTCAGGCTGGCCTTAAGCTCACTTTGTAGCTCAGGCTGGTCTCGAACTCACAACAATCCTCCTGCCTCAGCCTCCCGAGTGCTGGGATTACAGGCATGCGCCACCATGCCCGGCTCCCTTTCTCAGCTTTTTTAAGAAGGATGCTTTGACTGCCATTACAAATTATTTCATGCTTTTTGGTATAGTTAGTAGTTCTATTTCCTCTTTTGACTATTTTTCCATAATATACTTTTCTTAGAATTATTCTTCCTATCTACATCTTTGAATTATTAGCCCATCCTTATACTTTAAAAAAATCACCTTGACATTTCATAAATCTCTTATCTTATTCTCTGTTTTGTTGCCATGTCTCAGTCCCTATGTCTTTGATGAAGCTTGGAAAAATTTGATTTAAAAAAATTATAGACTGTTCACTTTCTTTGTCTTCAGAAGAGCAGAGCAGCTTTTATTAATCTCCTCTATTCTTGTTTGGAATTTTTTGATTTCTACCCATTATTATTTTTATTAATATTGTATAGAATTGTAATTTTTAGTAGGTAGTTATAAGTGGTCTCTGATTATGCCTCTTCTTTTGTCTTTTTATATAGTAATGGATGAATTATTTGATAATCCTTATATATTTGTGTCATTTCCTTTTTCTTTTCCTTTTTTTAAAATTATAATTTTATTTTTTTTCATTTATTTATTTATTTATTTTGCGGAACTGGGGATTGAATTCAGACCCTTGTGCTTGCAGGGAAGCGCTTATTCCACTGAGGCATCTCCTTGGCCCCAATTTTCTTTTATTTTAAAGAGTGAAAAGAGCAAGAAAAACAAAAGCAAAGAGAGAAACAGGGTAATATAACAATTCATATGTTACAAATTTTCAAAACAAGAATGGCTAATTAACAGTGATTGATTTGTTATTATTTTTGTCATCAAATCTGTTGCTCAGATTAACAGAGTTATGCAAGATGGAATATATGATTGAATAGTACCACATGCTTTCAAGAAATCTTAAATGTTTGTTCTTGACGCATTTTCTTTTGTTGCCTTTTTAAAAAAATATACTTTAAATAGATTATAGTAGTAACTGTTATGACATCAGAAATGGTGCACTTTATAAGTCCAAGATGACAGATATTTCAAGCATGGATTTAGTATTACTCATTGCTGTCCTCAGTGTAGTTGATTAGTTCACAGATATCAGCATAGAGAGTTAGTTAGGGTGAGAATTCTGTCCATTTACTGCTGTTTTCAAAAACCTGATGGAAATTCTTAGGACTATTGCCTTAACCAGCCTTTGTGTATATACATATGTATGGCCTTGCCCCTACCTTATTTCCTAACTTTTCTTCTTTCTCTCTGTTATTTTAAAGTTCTATTTCTTTTCATTTAACTGTGTCTGTTATACTTTTCAGTTTTCATTCCTTCTTTTGAGTTCTTACACTAGGATATTTACACAAATGGGTCTGATTATTTCACTTATGAGTATAGCCTCAAGTTGTATCCACTTAGCTATGAACGGTTTGAGTTTGTTTGTCTTTATAGCTGAGTAATACCTCATTGGATAAAAATACCACATCTTTTCATTCATTCCTCAGGTGATGAGCATTTTTGTTGTTTCCAGAACTTAGCTATTACAAACTATGCTGCTGTCAACAAGGGCACACATATATCACTATGATATGATGTTTTCAGTTCTTTTGGGAAAATTCCCAGAAGAGGAAATAGCTGGACTGAATAGGATTTCCAATCCTAGTTTTTTGACAATCCTCCACACTGATTTCCATAATGGTTGCACCACTGTAATTCCCACTAGCAGTGGAGAAGAGTTCCTACCCCTCAATCCCCCAGCAGCCTCTCCAACATTTCTTGTTAGTTGATTTCTTTATGATAGCCATTCCTTCTGGGATGGGATGGTATCTCAGTGTTGTTTTAATTTGCATTTCTCAAATGGCCAGTGATATGGAGCTTTTCCTTATTATTTTTCAAATATATGTGATCAAAGTATAAAGTATGTGCTGTGTTTTAAATTTAAAAAAATGCAGTAAAGCATCCATTTTCATTAAGCCATATCTCCTTTGTTGAATACACCCATCATTCTTAACACTTTCTGAAGCAGTTCTGGAAATTTTCTTTTGTTAGTATCTTTATAAGGTGTGATCAAATATGATAAAAACTGCTGCTGATTGCCATCCATTCAATTAAAAAGCAACTTGCAAAAACTTCAGTGTGTTTTCATCTATCTTATTCATCAAATCTGGCACTCTTTTATTTCTTGCTCTTCCCAAAGTCAAAATAACAGTGAAACATCCTTTTAACTGATGCAAGAGATTTAGGCACCCAGGATGGTGTAGCTCACAGAAGGAGTTTGCGAAGTAGAACGAAGAATGGGATAATAGTGCTCAAAGTGAGGGCAGTATGTTGAGAGCAATTAATGGCAGCTAATCTTTTACGACAATACATTTTAAAAATTGGAATATTTACTGTGTTTTGATCACAGCTTATATGTTTGAATACTTTTGCAGAAGTGTTTTCAGTTTGGGTTTCTGTGAGACAAACTTTCTGTGGTCCTGTACAGCTGAATAATGTCTGTTTTTTTTTCCCCCTACCTTTAATAGTTAGGCTGCTATAAAATTTTGGAAGCAAAATTATTTTCCTTCAATGTTGAAAAATTTGTTATTGTACTTTTGTATATAATACAGCATTTTTTCTTTCTCTGTGGGAGTTTTATTAATTTATTTTCTTTTTGTTCTAAAATTTAACCATACTGTATCATTGTATTGATTTTTCTTAATTAATGTATTACTTTATTTGGTATGGGGTCTTGTTATACAGCTCAGATTTGTAGTTATTTCCTGTCTCACCCTCCCCAGCCGTGGGATTACAGGCATGTGCCACCAGCTTTCTTAATTTTTTTTTATGGTGATTTTTCTCTTATTGTATCTGTTCTGTTGGTTGTTAAGGTTTATTTATTTTAATTATTCCTTTAGTGATTTCTGTTTTTCTCTGTGTTCCTCTGTTTTTAGTTTTCTTTTCTTAGAATTGTGTGTATAGTCATGTATCTGCTTATCCATTGGATTTTCTTTTGTGTTATTTTATTTCATTTGTTTTTACTTGTAGCGTATTTATTTGTTTGTTTGGGGGTTACGGGGGATGGAACTCAGGACCTTGTGCATGCCAGGCAGGTGCTTAACCTGCTCTGCTGTCCCTGGTCCTAATTGTTTTTTAGGAAAGAACTCCAATCTGATTTTTAAAATCAGTATATCCTTTACCTATATCTATCTTGGTACTTATTTTCTGTATTGTATTTTAAAATCATATTATATTTTATACTGTTATTTTAAATTGTTTTTCATGTGTTCATATTTATAGTTTTGCATTGATTATATTTTTCTTTATTGCCTTAGTTTACCATGATTATTTTTGTGTTATTGGCACATCTATTCCAATGATTCTACTTTATGAGATACAAAAAAATTCCTTTGCAAGACACTTAATCAATTGAAAATTTTCAGTTATAGAAGATGCACGTGGTTCTGCCAGGAAAAAAAAAAAAAAGTAATACCAAAGATGTAACCTATGTGATAGGAATATTGATAAAATGACCAGAGCGAACTTGTGGCTACTGGAATTCTGTGGGTTTGGCTGAGTGGCAAATTTCTGTTGGTTATGAATAAGTGCCATCTAGTGGACATTGCTTCATTTTGTTGAAATTTCCATGAATATAATTTAGTTTTCTTTGGTGAGCTCCAGATTAGCTGCAGTGTTTCCAATAATCTCTTGCTAATTTTTAACTTTATCTATCAGCCTGACTGGAATACTTGTTCTGTGAAAAATCTGTCATTGTCTGACACAGCTTTGTCCTCTTCTCCATTGCGTATCTTCATTCTTTTCTCATTCTTTACTATAAAGGGTGCTAGCTTTGTATGTGTAGGTTTCAAAATTTAAGTATGTGTATATTTTTCATAGTTCACTTCTGGAGCAAGGTACTCCTTTGCTGCTACCCTATAGCTACTCTATGTGATAATATAGATTGGGAGGGGCCAAAGGCTAATCTGTAGCCATTGTTACTTTGGCAGAGAACTTAGGTACCATGGAGTCCTTGGCTCCACAATATCCCCTAAGCAGTCCCTTAATACTTTACTGGCTCTAACAGCTGAATCTGTGTCTAATGTGTAAGGTGTGGTTGTGGGTGCAGTGTATAGTTTGTTTAGTTTCAAAGGAGTACCAAAAGTAGCTTGGAAAGATTTTCCAAAACCTTACTCCCTTCCAAAGTAGGTTGCAGTATCCTGACTCTAGCACATATGATTTTCCTCTTCTGTCCTGCACTCTCCTCTGTACTCTTTTCCTGTGCTCTCCCTTTCTTGCCTTCTTCCCTTTCTCCTTCCTTGTCTGTTCCATCATATTGCTATCCCTGATCTTCCCCCTTTTCTTCCTTTCCTCTGTTTGCTCCTCTTTCCCCTATCCCTTTTCTTTTTGTCTTTTTAATCTTCCCCACTCCTATTTTTCCCTTCCCTCTCCCTAGCTTTGTACTCTGTTTCATTTCTTCTCCTTCCTGTGTCTTCCCCTCCTCTTTCTTTCCTATCCCTTCCAGTGTCTTATAGATACTTCTCTCACTAAGCTATGATTTTTCAGGATTAATTTTTTCAAATACAGAAATTCAGTAGTGGACAGGGTTTATCATTTTGATAGGTATAGAGTGTGTTCCTGCTTCACTGAGGTTTAAATGAATTATAGTTCCAAGTAGGTAAACTTTGGTATTTTGATACATTGCCTTTTGACACATTATTTATTATTTTAAAAGAGTGCAGATTAGAATTAAAACAGAATTACAAGTGGTACACAATCTCACTTAACAAAGTAATATAAATTTCAAGCTGTTTTATGTATTTAGCACAGGGTCTCATGACACAGATCGTACTTATAGTGATCCTCCTTTTTTTAGCCTCCGAAGCTGTGGGAATACAGGTGTGCACCACCACGCCCAGTCTCATTTACAGACCTTTTAGTCCGCTGAGCTATCTGGCCAGGCCCCATCGTTTGTTGTAATACATAGTGTTGTCTTCCAACCAGTTATTCATATTACCAGATATATACATATAAAATAGGAATAAGAAAGAAAAATAGTTGTATAAGAAATTAAGAAGAAAAAGCCGGGCATGGTGGTGCAGGCCTGTAATTCCAGCACTCGGGAGGCTGAGGCAGGATTATTGTGAGTTTGAGAGCAGCCTGAGCAACAAACTGAGCGTAAGGCCAGCCTGAACTGCATAGTGAGACCCTGTCTCAAAAAAGACAAAAAAAAAAAAAAAAAAAAAAAAAAAAAAAAAAAAAAAGAAATTAAGAGAAAAAATACAATTGAAGAAAGAAGATGAAACAAATTATGCCTTAATTGCTCGTTTCCATAGACCAGAAAAAATGCAAAGTACAGTTGTCCAAACCATGCCTTTTGACATTACAATTTTCATTTTAGTAGATATTGAAATAGTGTGCTTCTAAGCACTTGGTATATCCTCATGTGATGATTTTGCTTTGGGAATTCTTCTTGCCTTTTTCTTTTTTCTGTATCTTCCATAGCCCATACCATTATATCTTTGACCTTCAGAAACTATTTTAGACTTCTGAAGTTTACACTTTTTTCAAAACAATATTTTAAAAAAAATCTTCTCACCTGTGTTAATCAGGCCCATTCTTTGGTGTGGAAGCCATTCTGAGACTGAGTATAAGGAGAGTGGTTCGATATATTAGAAATGATAATACAACCAGTAAATATAAATCCCAACCAATGTTAGCTTCAGGGATCTGTATTCTAAAGTACAGCTACCTAAGAGGTGTTTTTCTAAAAGAACATAAGAATCCTCTTAATTCTTTGAAAGAAATTCTTAATTTTTATTTTATAATTGAGTTTCAGAGTTTTGCTATGCAGAAACCTGTTTCTATAAAATCTTCATTATATAATTAGGCATTTTTCATGAATTTTGCTTGAAAAAACCCCCAACATCTTGTCTTCCTTCTGCATCAGATCTCACTTCTTTTTACTGTTGAAGAAAGAGGTATTGTTTTCCTTTCTGCAATTCAGATTATACTGTGAAAATAGCCAATAGCATCCACTCACTTACTGTTGTGGCGGGGTAGGATCTGCCCTTTTGAAATTGCAGACATTTGGTAGTGTACTGGAAATTGTGTAATTGTTTTCATTATAACATGGGTAAACTGATTTGGAGATTTATGTAGGTGCTGGATGTAGAATATCATAGTTTTTATTATGTTTAGGGTCTTCTGTTTTATTGTGTTCTGGGATTTAATTTATGTTATTACAATTTCTTTTAAATTCTGTGTTACTACTTCAGGAATATATCCTGATAAGTGTCTGCAGTTGACTACTTTTCCACAACCTATAGTAGTGTTTCATAAAAACGAAGTTAAAATCATTTACCTTGTTTTGTAGATTGTTTCTGAGGATACTGAAAAACTGAATGATTTAGTCAGGGACATAAAGTTATAAGGAATTATGCTTCCTAGAACCCAGATTTTCTGACTCTGACTCTAGTTCTGTATTTTACTACCTAGTAGTCTTAATGAATGGTAAATGGTGATGTATTTCTTAAAATCACTTTTTTAAAAATCTGGTCTTCTAAAAGAGCTCGTTTTTCATTTTAACAATCGAGTGCTCCTTTGCTACCTACATTTTCCTCCAACATATAAACATTAGAAAAAGGAGGGGGAAAGAACATTATTTAAATTTCTTCTAATTTCATGCTGTGCGTTAGTCTGCCCTGGCTGTTGCAACAACATACCATACACTGGATGGCTTAAACAGCAAACATTAGTATGCTGATATCTAGAGGATCAAGGTGATTTGGAAATCGGGGTATTGAGGTGTTTGGTTGGTGCTGAGGGCTCTTTCTGACTTGTAGATGGCTGCCTTCTTCCAGGTCCCCATATAGCAGAAGGTACTTATAAAGCCATGGTCTTGTTGGATTTGGACATCACTCTTACAAACTTTAACCTTTAAAGACCCTAACTCCAGACAGAGTCACATTGGAGAGGTAGGGCTTCAACATATGATTTGAGATAGACATAATTTAATCCATAGTATGATTTATGTGTTATAACCCATGATGTAAGTAGCATGCCTCATAGCAGCTGACATGCTTGTTATTGTCCTAATGTGCCTAGACTTCAGGATCATTATATGACTAGTCTGAGATGATGCAAACACATTTTATTGTACTATAGAGCAAACACAGCTTTGTATGATTGCTCTGGCGTCAGAATTCCTGGTTTTAAATCTTGCCTATACTGATTAGTACCTGTGAACCTGGATATATTTGTGCCTCAGTGTCCTATTTGTAAAGTGGACCAAATTATCTCACAGCAGCTGATACCTAAGGTTATATGAGGGTAGAACCCGTTAACTTATAAATATGTGTTTTTGAATAATGATTATTGTTATTTCCCACCTGGATTGAATTTTAGGGCCAAATGATTCTAGCTCATTTATTTCTAAGAGACTTAGGCCTAATAAGAGTCCAGTTTTGTAAAGCAAGAAGTTGGTTACTGAAATACTGTCAACAAAAATTAGTACCTATGATGAGACTGAGAAGATGCTACAGTATTATATAAAACATTTACATGAGATTCTAGAAATAGGTTAAGTATTCCTAATTCCTGTACCAAAATCAAAGATTCTTCATAATTTGGGGTCAGCAAAGTAGCTGAGTGAGATAGCTCAGTGGACTAAAGCGCCTGCTTAGACAAGCTTAAGCAAGTGCAGGGACTATGTTTTGATCCCCGGCACCACATGCCATGCCAGCCCTGACCCTAGGCAGGCTGAGCCGGCCACAGAGTCTGGGCAGGTGTGGTGGTGAATGCCTGTGATCCTAGGTATGGGAAGGCCAGGGAGGCTGAAAATGGAATCACTGAGTCCGAGCTACATAGTGCGATGTTGTACAAACCAAATACATTAAAAATCTTTTTTCACAATTTGAAATTTTTTAAATGGAATATTTCAGATTTCAGATTTTTGAATTAGTATTCAACCAGTAAAACATATGCACATATTTCAAAATTCAGGAGTCCAAAATCTGAAACACTTGTGGTCCCAACATTTTGGCTAAGTAATATTCAACTTATATTACTTCTGACCTCTCCCCAAAATCTAGATAAAAATTTTGCTTCTGAGAACTCTGAAAGTGAAACAATTTTAGAGCTATTAATACTGCTGTTGCAGAGAGGAACCAAAGCCTGATACATTCACTACTGATCTGTCACTGAGCTAGACAGAGGGCAGCTTGTTTATATAATCTACCTCTGGAAACCCACATTACCAGGACTGATTTTCCTCTAGTCTCAACAACTTTTTTATATGGTTCACCTTTGGTGCTCCTGTGTTTTGGGGCTGACATTGCTCTAGCCCTCAAAGTGTGATGAATCTCCAGCTCAGCTGCTACCCAAAATTTGGAGTCTTTTGTAGTGATACTTAATATAGGTTCACTGTACATTTTATTTTCTAAAGAGAATACAAAAATAATGTTATTAAAAATCTTAAACGATACAGAATTTCACTAAACAAAATAATATGAATTTAATAGTATTTGTTGTATTGTGTAGCATTGTGTTCAACTTAATTGTTTAGATTACTAGATATATGCATGCAAAGTTGGAAAAAAGTTATAAGAAACAAGAGAGAAATAAAAAAATGTTAGCATTAACTGCTCCTTTCCATAGACCAGTAGAAATTCACACTATGTTAATTTTTATTCCCAGGAAGGTACGTTTTATTAATTTGATATCATAAAATATATATTCCTTTAAAAAGTGAGTTAAATAGAAATAATAAAGAGAAGAATAAGACAAACTACAGCCTTACCCTCTGCTTTCTCCAATAGCTCTGTCAGACACTGCCTTAGGCCTTGCAAAAAATCACTTGATGCCAACATTTAATTTAATCCTCATGTTCTCTTCCTTGAACTGTATATATGCATATGAGACAGTTGGTCATAATTTATTTCAGTTTGACACTGTGCAATATGTATTTTTTGTTTTTTATACATACCTATGATGTTAGAAATAATTCAGCATGGCTTTAATATGTGTATAAAGGGCTTATTAAACTTGATACGTAAAAGTGTTATTTCCACTAAAGAATCACTCTTGTAAAAACAGTGAATATACATATGTTTTAATACATACATATGACTCTGAGACAAATGATGACTTTTTTTTTGAAATCTGAAAGAATATTAAGGTAGAACATAATCATGGCAGAATACAATACCTCTAAAAATTGATGTGACTGACATTATTCAGCATATTTTAAAATATATACACAACATAAAAGAGATTATAGTACTCAGGGCCTCAGAAACTCTTACTAGCTTATGCCTTTTCTGAGAGTGAGGGAGTACTGTAGTGGATTCATTGGGATAGTGGTCCATATTTGGGGAAATTACGAGGATTTTCCTAAGAGGGCATGAAGAATAATACATGTAACAGTTACCATTTGATAACTATGGTCTCTCTCTGGGCGTATGGTCTCTCTCTGGGCGTACTATCCGTTACTCTCTTGTCAAACATAAGCATATTATTCTTTGTGCTTGATGTATTTTGTTGTATAGTAGTAGAATATACTTAAGTGGTATTAAATTTCTAGAATTATGCACACACACACTGCCAACTTTCAGATCAAATGACTTTTGGAATCTATACCAAATATATTACTATTCTTTTACTTTTTAAAAAAATTGCGTTTATTACAGCTAGTTTAGAAGTGGTTTGAAAATAATAGTCTTAGGGCCAAGTATCTCAGTGGATTCAAGCACCTGCAAGCAGGCGCAGGGGCTGGAGTTTGATCTCCGGGCCTGCCATGCTGCCCTCACACCCAGGGAACACTGAGATGGCAATGGGTATGGTAATGCACATCTGTAATCCCAGCTCTTGGGAGGCTGTAAACAGGCGGATCACTATGAGTGTCATCTAGGAGTGAGACACTGAACACCCCGTAGATGCTTCCCTAAAATAATAATAATAATAAAAAAAAAGTCTTTCAGAATTCTGGTTTTACAGAATTTATTTTTTATCACCATATTATGTATTAATAAATAGATTGCTAATTTGATTTTTTACTTATGATTTTAACCTGTCAAGCATTGTTCTTGAGTAAGATGCTAGTATGTTAGTTTTTCACTGCAGTTTACTTGCTCTGAATATACCTAAGCTGTGTTTATACTGATAACATGAAAAACTTCTAGTTATAAACAAACTCATAAGTAATCTTAAAGATAAATTAGTTCATAGTTGTAGAAGAAGAAACTTTGTGAGAGATTACAACAGCTTCTAAACTGTGTGGTCACTGCAGCATCACCATAAACTGATGTTAACATTTCATTTGTTTCTTTAGCACTTTTTTGCAGTTTGAAATGAAATGTCATATCTGTGTATTCTTTGTGATTCATGATTTAAAGCAGTATAAAATACACCTCAACCATATCTCACAATCGACTACACTGAACAAGTTGAAACCTGTCACACTGCATTAAGGTTTGATGCGCTACTTGTCTTACTGAAAAGTCCCTGAATTTCTCTTGGTGGTACTCAGTAGCATTACTGACTGCATTGTTGATTGCACTTCATATGTATATTATAGAGGCTGTTGTACACATGGTCAGTAGCAGGATATGTACAAAAATATTCTTTATATATTTGTGATAAATTAAGCACCAACAAGCACTGATAGTAAATCACTGTATATTAAAGGAGGTGGTTCAAGTTAATGGAATATATCTGTATGTATCGATATAACTCAGCTATGTTGAAAGATAAAAGCAAATCATGCAAGGAGGTATCTAAGATAGCATTTATGTGAAGGATAAACTTATAAAACAAATTATATAGGATTTATAAGGTAATGTTTAGTTTTAGAAAGAAAGGCTTTATTTAATGGGAAAAGATACATGTTATATATAACAGGGTAGAAAATTGTGTAAGATTCCAGAAAAGGAAAATAACATGTTGTTTATGTTGTATGTCCAGGATTTAACTTGTGCAATAGTGTTGCCACTTCTCATGGCTCAGTTTATGATATCTGGTAAATTTTGAAGTAGAAAGAGCCTAAAAAGGGTGATTTCTTTTCTTTTTATAACCCAGTATGTTTTACTAGTATTTTCTTAATGTCATTAGAATTTGTATCACATTTTCTATCTCCTCACCCTCTACTATCATTTTTATTTTAATGATAAAGCATCAGCTGCAGCAAGAAAACAAGAAAAAAGCAAGAAAAAAAACAGCAATTCACTGAGTGATTAAAGACAAAAATAATACAGTTAGCATATTCACTGGGAAACACCCTTCAAAATAGGCCATTATTAATAATTACTTATTGTCTTGTGGTAGTTTAAAACATGATGTAAAGGTCAGAACAGCAATGGCTAAAGCCAGTTGGTTATTAACTGTGGTAATCATTGACCTTAAAAGGGAGAATTGGTTTTCTGAATGATTTTGCAGAAGTTGTTAGTGTCTGTATTTGAAGATTAACAGTTATATTGTGAGAGTGACAAGCTTGCCAAAAACATTGGCCCCATTCATATGAAAAATTGTGTTTTTAGTGTATAATTTACAATAGCATTCATAAAAATATGCATTCTTTCTAAAAGGAAAGAAATTGATTGGTAGCAGTCACAGTGCCAAGGTTAACATTAAATGGTGCTGAACCATCTGAGTTTTCTGGCTTTTAAAATGCTTTAAAAACCTTTGAAAAGATTTATATAGGTTCTTAAGTATGAAACAGTTTTTTTTTTGTTTTGTTTTGTTTTGTTTTGTTTTTTTTCAAAATAGTAAGGTCATTCTTTGCTTGCATGCCAAACATGTATTTTCTGAAAATAGGAAGAGAGTTGCCAACTCCTCCTATTTATACAGTGTCTTCCTTTACTCATGTTTACTTCTTGGTAAAGTGTCATGTGGTTGCCCCAGTGGGACTTTTCTTTGTGTTCATATTTTGTTAATACAAAAACACATACCATATCTAACAGATGATGTCTAGTCACATGTCTAGAAAATAGAGGTCAGATATGTCTTATTTTTAGCTCTGTATTTCTCTTCAAGATATTTTACTTGGAACACTGAAATATGAACTAAAGCTTATAGGGTACATAGCATTGTGAGTATGGGAATATGAAACTCCTTTTGCTTTCTGCTATTATAAGCGTAAGTTGTACTTTTATGAAGTCAATGCCCTTTCAAATTATAGTAATTGAATTAGATTTTGTTTTGCTTTTATGGCTTATAATGATTTTTTAATATGTATTTTGGATATATTCAGTTTGGGGCTCATGTTTTATTCATAGGTTCATATTTTTAACTAAGTTTGGGGAAAATTCAGCTCATTTTTTATAATACTACAGTTCTACATTGTTCTTCCTCAAATTTCATGAAGTTGAATCTTCTGTTATAATTCACGTAGGTACCTATGATGACTAAGGATAATTGTCAGCTTCACTGGTTTACTCTTGGATATGAGTGGATCCTTAGGGATACTTTCCTGGTCAACAGTAAATTGGTCTGTAGGGGATTGTATTGGAGGTTATTCCTCTCACTGATGTTCCTCCTTTTCTTTGTCTTCTGGTTATGATGAAATAGGCAGCTTTGCTTCCTCACATAGTTCTGTGTTCCCCCCAGTGTTTCTGCCTTGAATTCAAGAATGGACAAAAACCTCTAAAAATCTGAGTCTAATTAAAACTTTCTTCCTTTAAGTTGCATTGTTGAGTATTAATTCCAATAATAGGAAAGCTAACCTATACACTTGTCTGAATATTTTTTTTCAGTCTACTGTCTCTGTATACTTTATGTGTTTTCATACTGTTTTATCTTAAAGATTAATGATTATTGCCTGTCTTGCCTTCATTGCTTTGTTTATATCATCCAGTGATTTTTAAATTTTGGCTACTGATTATAGTTGTTAATGCTAAAATTTCCATTTGGTTTTGATTGTATGTATGTATGCATGTATGTACCGGGGATCAAACTCAGAACCTTGCATTTTTACCAGGCAGGTGATTAAGATGCTGAGCTATCTCCCTACCCTATATTGCGTATTTCTTTACTGAGGCCTTTTGTTTCTATTGCTTCAAGTAGTAGTGTTTGTCTAAGTGTTGAAACTTTTTTTAAACAGTGACTTATTTGTCAAATAATTCTAGTCCGGATTGATGTCTTGTCTTTAAGTTGCAATATTCTTGAGAATCAAAAGAGTGTTACAGTATGAATTTGCCAGATGTTCTTTATGCCTCATATTTTCAGAGTTGATTCTGGAGAAGCCAACAACCTAGAAACATCATTGAGCACAAGGTGCAATAAAACATGCTTTTTGTAGCCAAAAGAGCAGAATCTTTACGTGTTTATTTTATAAATAATGAGCAGGTTTTAATTGTGGGTTGGTTCATCTTATCCTGAATGCAAGTGCTGGCCACTATTAATCTGTGATATCTAGCTTATGTGAATAATATCATTTACTAGAATTATATAGTTAAATGATATAAATCTCTTAAAGCTACAGTCTCTAAAGGCTAAAAATTAAAACAAACCCAGGATATTTTAAAAATCAACTTTGAAGATTAAAAGTTTAGATTTATTATTTTTAATCCCTATTTCACCTAAAATGAACTTGACATTACACAGAAATAGTTATTTTTCATCATAATACTTTATATGTGTATTAGAATAAATTTATTATAAGAAAGCTTTCAGGGGCTAGGGACATAGATCAATAGAATAAGCACTTGCCTGGCAAGCACAAGGGCCTGACTTCAATCCCTGGTACCACCAAAAAAAAAGCTTTCACCTGATAGTATGATCTCCATTTGACAGGTAACAAAATTAAGGTACGAAAGTTAAATGTGTTTAGGGTATTTGCATTGCTGTCAAGGGTAAAGCTGAAAATTGCCTTTTCTTCCTTTTATACACATTGTATATTCAGATCTCTTTTCTTATAGTGATTCTGCCTCACTTCCATTACTGGAATGATCTTTTAAAAGTCTTTCCTTTAGGGTACCATTTGGTACAGATGCAATAATTCAAGTGCTCTTTCTTCTTTTATTCCAGGGTAATTTTCCTTTAATGGTTTTGGTCCTGTTAGTGTGGGTATCTTTATGTATTACTCTACTACTGCCACTACCACTGTATGTAAAAGTAAGGAGTTTTACTTTCTTATGAATATAGCTTTCACAAAATTGATGAATAGTAGTTGAAAATTGAGTTACATTTAATGTCTGAAGTCTGATCAAGTATTGACTTGATTATGTCCCATTGCTTACTTTTAATTTTTTTTTTTTTTTTTTTTTTGCGGAACTGAGCATTGAACTCAGGCCCTTGCGCTTGCCAGGGAAATGCTTATTCCACTGTGCCATCTCCTCAGCCTCCCGTTGCTTTCTTTGTATTTAGTGAATTCTAGAATGCTAGTAAAGGACAAATTGCCCAAGATGTCAAGAGATTGAGTCTTCAAAAAAAATCCAGAACCTTATTGAATGAAATATGTTTTTATTGATGCTTCTATGCTTTTTGTTTATGAAATGATGAAAACTTAGTGTTTCTCCCAGATTAGTATATAATCTTTTTTTTTTTTTTTTGCCATATGCTTAGTGAAATTAACTGGTTTTTTTTTTAAAGGAATTGTACTGAGCTTATACTTTGTAATTGTTGTTTCTGTTTGTTGGTTTTGTGTGAGTGGAGATTGAACCTAGGGCCTTTGTGCTGAGCTATATCACCAGACATTTGTTTGTTTATTTACTTATTGAGATAGGGTCTTCGTAATTACCAAGACTGGATTCCAAATTCCTCAGCCTTCCAGAGTTTTGGGATTACAGGCATGTCTCACCATGTCTACCTGTGATTTTTTTACGCAAATTATCTAATTAATTTTCATAATGCGTCAATGAAGGAAGGCACTATAGTGGTGCTATTTATGATGAAATTACTGTGGTTTCAAATTTTTCCTTCCTGCTATAAATAGTACTGCAGAAAGCATCCTAGTCTATGAATGTGTGTGTCTGCTTGCTGTTCGAAATGTAAGAAAGAACAGTTTGTGAGCTATGAATGTATTTGTCTGACATGATGAAAAATGTATAACCTAATTTGAAGTTTTGTTTTCTTGTTTAAAGAATATTAATATGAATATATAAGAAATGCTCTGTCTTTCAACACAAAGGTGTTTGTATTCTTTTTTTAAGCAAATGATTATTGCCTTTCATTTATGATTATAGCACAGATTATTAGGCCTTTATGCCAGGCTAGGTGCTGTTAAGAAGCATTTTCTTCTGCTGAAATATTAAAGTGTAACCTGAAATATTTTTACAAGCGCAGATGACTTTTTGAAGGTTGTGCCCTTGCTTCAATGTATTTTCCCTTTGCTTATTGTATGGCAACCATCCTGGGATGACTGTGTTTTTTGTTGTTATGGAATTGTAATATTAAATAGGTCTATTCCTATGTAGGAGTTAAAAATCTTAATAAAAATTTGTGTTGTGTATTTCCTTGAAAAAGAAGACACTATCAGTCAAGGCTTTGTGTATTTAAGTCCATTATAAAACTGAGTTTTGCATACATATACTAGGCTATAATTTACAAAGATTTTGACAAAAATAGTCTGTCAAAGTGCAACTAGAATAAAATAGCATTACATAATTTGTGAAGTTAGAGCATTTAAAATGGAATTAGTACAGTATAATAAACATAATTGCTTGAATTGCTTCTTATTGACTATAATTTAAAATATTGCACAATATGGGACAACCTCTTATATACAGCTAAGCTTACTACTTTATTATACTAATTGAAAATTTTAACTGTGTTTTCCTCTTTCTTTATGTATGACTTTAGTAAACAAGTACAACATAAAACAGATTATATGTTGTCATTTCTATTTCTATGGCTTTGAAAAGTGTAGTTGTGATATAGCATAAGATTTTCAGTACTGATTTATAATATTTTGCATATAATGATAGGAATAAGTGAACTTTGCATAGTGTTGCAGGCTGTATTTAGGTTACACACCCTAGAAGGGGTGTTGCATTCACAGTCTTAAATCTCAGCATTGAATCATGAATCAGCCACAGACTCTGAAACTCAGTTGCCTCTGAAAGCCTGCACACCATTACCATAAGCTTTGAGTAGACGTCAGAACACAAACCATAACAGTATGTGTTTGGCATATGGGTATTCTCTTGGGATGCTCACAAGAACCCCCCTTGGTCCGTGTCTCATTTTCACATTCTTTATATAACAAATAAATTCAAGCCCACAGCTAATAAGAGATGGAGTTGGATTTAAACCTAGGTAGGCAGCCTGATTCTGATGGTGTTAATAGAGTCATAGAATTTTGAATTTATTTTTGAGATAAGTAAAAATTTAATATCACTGATTTTGGATTAGTATAATACTTGTATTTAAGATGCTTTTATTCCTAACATGATGGTGGCACTTGTAATATCAGCATTCTGGGAGGCTGAGGAAGGAGGGTTGCAAATTCCAGCCCAGCCTGTGCAATTTAGCAAGACTATAATTCTTAAAGAAGCTGGCTTATTATTCATGAGGCTCTGGGTTCAGTTTGAAGCACTAAACAAGCTAAACAAAACTGAAAATCAAACTAAAGAATGTATGGAGACATAAAAGGTTTTATTCCTACTATGACTAGTTAGTTAAGGAATGGTGATGTTGGGCAAAATAATTAAAAGGAAACATGACAAAAAAAAAAAGAAATGGAGGAAGGAGATAAGGGGATTTTTGGAAATGCGGAGAAGGAGAAAAATGGCTTGGAGAAAAGTGGTATTCAGTTAGAGTTTGGGTACGGAAAACAAAGAAGACAGTGTTACATAAATAAGGAAAGAACCATGAACAATTTGGAAGTCTATGATGACTGGCTTTCACTTTGTTGTGTTTTAGCATTCCTTTTGGAATGCTAACTAGCTGATGCTATTCAGAACTCTTTCACTGGTCTTTGTGTGTTTGTTAGTGTTCTTGGACTTAAGTTGATGCCAACTTTTGTGATGAAACTTCAAAGTTAGATGATTCAGACTTAAAGTTTTAAATACCATATCTATTTTTTCCTATTTTCTTATATAAGTAATGATACAGCTACACAATCAGATTTTTGCAAGTTATCTGCACGGTGGATTTAATTTGCCTTCAGTCATACTCTTGTGAATTTCTTTTTTGGTCTTTCAAATGAATTCTTAAAGAAACCATATATGGTAACTTAAAGGTTTTATTTAAAAATGAAAGTTTAAAAGAATTAGAGACGTTCACTTTCAGAGAGTTACATTTGTCTTGTAATATAACCAAAGAATTGTAATGTAATTGTAAATAACCTTTACTTTTTTCTTGTAATATAGCCAAAGAATTATATGTGTTTGTGAAGCAACTATTGGGTTCACATGTAACCTTGTATAGATAACTTTAGTGTTTCTGCTGCTTCGTATAAAATGGCAGTTGTACCTGCCTATTTATCTCATTATGCTAATGTATATGTGTCTGCTATACATTACTCTGTTGTCACATCACTAGGTTACTTTTTAGGTTACAGTAATGTAAATCCCTTTCCTAAATTAAAGAATGAGCAGACCCCAAACATACAAATTCTGTTTCATTTACATTATGCAAACACTGAATTTTTTTTTTTTTTGGCAGAACCGGGGATTGAATTCAGGCCCTTATGCTTGCCAGGGGCGTGCTTATTGTACTGAGCCATCTTCCTGGCCTCAAACACTGAATTTTAATAAACAAAACATTATTAATCAAAGAAACGTAGCAAATTGAAGGAAAATAACTCATATGCAAATTAGAGATCTTTGCATTAGGTATAGGAATCTATGCCTTTATTTGTGGAATGATTTCCCTTGCATAGTACTTTATTAAAGAATTTATAAACCACTCTTTTGTTAGCCAATCTAACTTTTCCAGGAGGTACTTTAAGAAGAGAAAGAATAAAAAAAGTCTAGTTCAAATAAGCAATCAAGTTATCAAATGTTCATTGGACACTAATGGAATTTTAGACTTTTAGAAAATTATTAGTTATGAATTTCAGTGTTCTTGTTGACAGAGGGTCAGTTATATAAAATCATAGTAAAGTGTTAATGAGATCCATGTCACTGCTAGATTATCTCCATTGAAATACACATGGTACATACTATTTCACATGAACATTTTTGCTGAATAACTTTGATTTGAAAAATGTTTTTAATAGATGTATGGAAATATTTATAGATAAATATATTTTAGAAGTAGATGAGGGCCAAGGATGAAACAACATTGCTATGACAATAAGTATTGAAGCTAGGAGATTGGTAAATGTAAGTTTATTTTATAATTTTCTCTACTTTTAAATAGTTTTGAAATGTTTCATAATAAAACCTAAAAAGTTAAATTTAACTGCTTTATGAGTTTTACAAACTTTTTTGGTTTGCTTGATGAAATAATTGCATTATGGTAATTTAAAGTTATATCAGTAAATATGAGTTATACAATTCTTATTTTTTCCTTGATACATAAAAACATTATAATTCTCAATTGAGGTATTACTGATTTTAAAATCTTTGAAATGAGAAAAGTTATTTGTAGTAATTGAATAAAATTTTGGCTACATACTTATGACATGTAGAAAGTAATAATTCATTGGAGACTTAGAATGATTGCATTGATGTAGTGATCACACTTGCAATAAGTGTTTGTACAATATATGCTTCTCTTGCCAGATTGTAAGTCCACAGGGGCAATTTGTTTTATTCGTGGTTTGTAGCATAGTACGTGACACGTAACACACTTGGTAAACATTGTTGTCTAGCCATAGTTTAAAAGAACCTTTGTTTACTTTCAGATTTCATTTTACTTTTAGATTTTTAAAGTTTTAAGGAATATGGTCATGAAGATCATACCGAAATATTTTAAAGTGATCCATATTGTCTTTGGCCTCCATATTTGTTGGAATAAGAAAGAGTTAATATAGACATGTGTTAAATAACCTGCAGGGCATGTGGGACAAGGAAAAGGAAAACAGGACAGCAATAGTTGCAGGAGTAGCCAAGAACACTTGGTATCAAGGACACCCTGTTTTTGTGTCCTTACTTCCAAATGCCTAATAGGTTCTCACATATAGTATAGTCTACACATTAATCTTGGACACATATATTATTGGGTTGGGCTAGAGGTGGGATCTTGTTATGTTCACATAAAGTAACCCAAAGGCGCAGACTCATGATATATAAAAATAAAGATCAAAGGCAGGGTGGCAACGTTTTTGCTCTAGCCCTCATTTTGCTTACATTGAGTGTCTGTGTGTCTTTTTTGCAGCCGGTGCTTTTGAGTGTTTCCCAACACATATTTATCTATTTTTCTGTGACAAGTACCAACTTTTGTGTGTTTTTATATTACTGTTTCAAATAAGAGGGCTTGCTAGTTTACTAATGGTAAGAGCCCAGAAGGCCTCTCATTGCCTTCATTATTAGCTAGTGTATGTACTGCATTCTGTGATAGATTAGTACATAAAAGCAAAGGATGGTGAAGAGGAAAAAGATAATTTTTATAGATTATGAGCAGTTAAATAAACAGGAAATTTTTAGTTCTAGTTGTAAAGTTCTTGTAAGTGTAATTTTACATTTGACATTTCTGTTGGCACAGTGTTTCTCATACTTTTTTATTTTGTCAGAAAGGAGTGCTTACCCACACTGGTATGACCAGATCTAACAAAGGCAACTTTTGGTGTAGTTATTGTGAGTTTCTTGGTGCTACAGAGAGACACTAACAGAGGTAAAAGTAAACCTGTATTGCTATGCTTGTGAGCGCTGCTGGAGATTGCACGGAGGAGGGAGCTAGGAGCTGGGTTTTGTTATTGGGTTGGGCTAGAGGTGGAGATTACATGGACAGTTGAAGTATCATGTTGAGCACGCATGTAAAGGACACAAAGTCTGTTTTGGGACTAGATAGAATACATTGAAGTTGGTCTGGGAGTGATACGTTGTTGTTTTGGAACCCAATGTCACGTGGGATCACATGGCGCAGCGTGGAACTTGGAAGAGTTCCATATGAGCAGAATATTGTTCTGGACCTTAGATTGTATGGTCTCCTGGGGGCCAGAATATCCTGTCAGTCAGTCTTGTGCATACCTGCTAGAGTTTGAAGTACAGTTTTCCTATCCTTGAAGATTTTTCATAGACTGCCACCCTTGTAAATTCATGTGAAATAAAACTGTTCCCATTTTCCCTTTTCAAGCCTGCTTTTAGTTTTCTCTAGCTTCAGGATTAGCAGCTAGAGAAGAGTCCCATAAGATTCTGAACCTAAAATGCTACCAGTAGGATCTTTACGTAGGCTTTTTGTGGTTTGCTTGAAGTCACAGTGGACATTCCTTATTACAAGCAAAATATAGTACTAAATACTTCCTTTTCTTTAGTTGGTTGCTACAGTGCTTCTTAGGTGATCCTTTTCTGCTGTACCATGTGACTTATGTTGAACTGGAGGACATTTTTCTTGTTATTTTTATTACTGCCTTGTCTGAAAGATCAAAATCTGCATTGCAAATTGATTTCTTTTTTTCTCTAATTCTCTGATGCTGTTTTCCATGACTTGAGTCACAGGTACAGTGCATTTTTTAACTTTCTCTTCTGCCTCATTTTTCAACAGTCTCTATGATTCTTAAAATGAAGGTATTCCAGGCTGGAGCCTTAACATGAGGCTAGTACAACCTGATATACTAAAATGGACCTGTATTATTACTTCATACCGTGTGCAAATTAAAGATTAGCTCTAGCTGAGAGTGTAGTACAGTCATAGAGAATGCTCTCCAAGCCTGGTTGAGGCTCTGGGCTCTAGGATAGATCCCTAGCACTAAAAAGAACAAAAAAAAAGGATTAACTCTTAAGGATATAATATGCCTATATATTACAGGTCATAACACCATTAAGACTAGGTGTAGAATGGAATATTTCTGAAATATCTGATAAAATGGTTATATTAAGAATATGTTTAAATGCTCTTATAATTTAATAAGATAAATAACACCATTTTTAAAGCACAAACTGAAAAAAGGAAATATTTGTCAACTGATGAATAAACAAAATTTTGTATATTTATACTATGAAATTATAGTCAGCAAGAAAATTAGTAAACTGCTGTTACTTAAAACAGCATAGATAAGCCTTAATATCATTACATTGGTGTAAACAAAAAGGACTACATACAATAGAGTTCTTTTCAGATAATAGTCTCATCCTACAAACATTCTCATAGAAATGCCAAGAACAATGTTTAAACAAATATTTGGGTACCCTGTAGTTCATTCAAGTTGACATATAAAATGACCATGATGTACAAGGAACTTAAGAGCCAATGAGATAAAAATTTTCCCATGTACCCCTTTCTAAAGACAGATTTCAGAGCTGGTCATGTTGATGCACATGCATAGTTGCAGTTGTTTGGGAAGCTCAAGAAAGAAAAGGTAAAGATTTTGTAACACATAAACACACCAGCCATGTAATACTACTAGGATAATGGTATTTTAAAAGAAATCAATATATTTAAAATAATAAAAGTATACTTTTGGTCTAAAAATAAAAGGAAGTAGTATGATAGAATATACATTTATTTGTTTCATGTATTTCCAGTAAGTGCTAAAGATTATATTTGTGCTTCTCTTATACCAATGAGTCTAAGTGGATCAGTTGCCTGGTTGAGATGGTCAGAGACAGGGATGGTCAGATGGTTGAGACAGAGACAAATGTGGCATGTTTGAGAAAGACTGACATTGCTTTGGGTAGAGTAAATAAGAGAGAAATGGAAGGGAGTGGAGTAAATTGAGGTCTGGCTGTGGCCAAGTTGTCAAGAACTTTGGTAGCTATAGTAAAGAGTTTGAATTGTAAGTGTGATTAAAAAATGTACTCTAAGCATACATTAATAAAAAATTAGAGTTTTTAGCAGAAGAATGATACTAGTTAGAGTCTATGGCCATTATGTGGAGAAAAAAGAGAGGAAGCCAGTTGTAAGGGGTGCACTTTGCAACCTCTCAGGAGGCAAGAGGATCATCATAAAGTCAACCAAAGACTGGGTTACATAGTGAGTTCAAGGCAGACTAAAATGCATGATGAGGCCCTGCTGGAACAGAATAGAACAGAACAGAACAGAACAGAACAGAACAGAACAGAACAGAACAGAACAGAACAGAACAGAACAGAACAGAACAGAACCAGGAACAGGAACAGGAACAGGAACAGGAACAGGAACAGAAACAGAACAGAAACAACAGAAAAGAAATAGAGAAAGAAGAATGGAATCAGAGGTGTCACTTAGGCTGTTTCCATTATTTAGGTAAGCAAAGACACCAGTAGTGGACCAAGTTGGTAGCTGTCACAAAGGTGGGAAGTAGCCAGGTTTGAAATATGTTCAGAAGAATTGACAACATTTTCTAGTTTACTGGGTAGAATTTGAAAGAAAAATGTTTTGGTTTGAATTCTTAGGTAAACATTGATGGTCTTTGTGAAAATGAGTCTTAGGGAAGAGCAGGTTTGTTTAGAGTTCATCTTTGGACATTATGATTGAGATACTTACAGCTGTCCATGAATAGAGACACTTGGATAAAGAAGTTTGAAGCAGAGCACAGAAGTCTAGGCTAGAGATAGTATTTAGTGCCAGATTAGAGTAGGCCAGATAGATAATGAAATAAGACAGTTAAAAGAAATGAGTGAAAACTGAGATGCGAGGAAAATCGGTAGAGCAAGGAAAGAAACATCTAGGAAAATATGTTTCTAGACAAATGAATGAACTGTTTCAAGAGAAACCATCTGCATCAGATGCTGTTGAGAGGCTTGCATGAGAACCTGAACCAGTGATGGTAAACCATTTAGAGCTTTCAGTGGTAACAAACAGCCTTTGTAGCGTGTATGCCATAGTTTCGCCATCATTGACCTAAACTGACCATTAACAGTTGAGTGATAGAAACAAAAGCCTCATGCAGAGGTCAAATGTATACTGTTTTCCAAGGACTGCTCTAAAATTACCATATACTAAGCAGCTTAATAGAAATTTATTGCCTTATAGTTGTGGACTTTGCAAGGCCATATTCCTCATGAAGCTTATGTGAAGTTTGTTTGTGGCTGTCTCATAGTTTTTGATCCTTTTTCAAAAGCCAACATTGTCATTCCTTGTTTGTAGTAGCATAACTGTATCTCCACATGACATTCTCCTTGTATATGTGTTTGTATTTTAGTTACCCTTCTCTATAAGAATAGCTGTTGTATTGGATTAGGGACCCACTCTATTGTAGTGTGACTTCAACCTAACTTAACTATTTATATTTGTAGCAACCCTGTCTCCAAATGGTCCAATTTTGCTGCACTTGGTGTTGACTCTGGCAATTGGGACAACACAATTCTCTGCTACATCTATGTAATGAAATATTATTCAGCAATATAAAGGAATAAAGTACTAACATATTCTACTCTATGGATAAATCATGAACGTATTATGCTAAGTGAAATAAGACAGACACAGAATATTACAGTTTTATGTTCTGTGTATATATTGTCCAGAAAAGACAAATCCACAGAGAGAATATTGGCAGAGGATGGAAACAGAGGGTGGTGTGGGAATGATTGCTAATATAGGGCATGGAATTTCTTTTGAGTATGGATCATAGGCTTGTGATGCTTGCTGATGCTTTATTAAGAACATCTAAACTATACCTTTTGAAAGTGAACTTTACAGTGTGTGAATTAACTTTCAAGGAAAATGTGACATATATAGCTCATATGTATATGTATGTACCTCATATTTCTTGTATGTTACAGAGCTACACACAGAGTAAGAAAGAGAGAGTCACAAACAGAGACAGAAAGAGGGAAGAAATGGAGGTAGCAGATGTCAATAATTCTTTGCACTATTTTGCATAATAGCATACAAAGCATGAGTTGTTAAGCAGAATGGGGTCAAGGGGCTTTTTTTGGAAAAAGAATTTACAATATATACTGTGCTAATTTGTGTGTTGGTTCAAATACTCCAGTGGAAAGTGAATTAGTAATGCATGGTATAGCAGAGGGAATTTCTGGAAGCAGCCATATTCTCAAATTCATTACCATATTACATCAGAAAACTCTCTTCATGTTTCTTCCCTAGGTGACAGACCAATCAGTGAAAGCATTTGCTGAGCATTGTCCTGAACTTCAGTATGTTGGCTTCATGGGTTGTTCAGTGACTTCTAAAGGAGTTATACATCTAACCAAGGTAGGTGCCATGGCTTCATCTCCTTGGCATTTCTGAGTATCATTCATTTTGAGTATTTTTATTTTTATGTTACTAGGAATCAAACCTAGCACCATTTATTGAGGGGAGTTGTACAACTCTGAGGTTTGGTGGTTTTTTTTTTTTTTTTTTTTTTTTGCAGTACAGGGGATCAAACTTGAGGTCTTGTACTTGCCAGGCAGGTGCTTATGCCACTGATCTGTATCCCTACCCCTTACTGTGGGGAGTTTGGACATGTAAATAATTCATCTTCTTTTAAGTTCCATTTATATCCTTGTTACTTTGTGTTTTGAGACAGGATCGTCTGAAATCACTAAATTGCACTACTGGTCTCAGACTTACAGTCCTGCATCCTTGGACACAGCCAGCATTAGGGCAATGCTGGTATGAACCATGAAGCCCAGCACATTGTTTTTGAAACATCTCAAAAAACCTTAGTTAATCTTGAGCTGATGGTGGGTTCAAGTGCCTCAGCTTCCCAAATAAGTGGAAATGTGGACATATACCACTACACTTGGCCTTCTAACTTTAAGTATACTTTAATGTGAGATAGTCCATTATAGATTTGTATCAGTATTTGATAAAGTTAAAGACCAGTTTATAATAACATCAAGCTTACATTGTTTGAAATGCAATGATCATTTAAATAAGAAACTTACTTTTTGCTATTTAATTGCTGTTATGAACATATGCATTACAGAAACTGAGACATGAGTCATTTAAATACTAATTAAATGTAGTATTCTTAGAAGGAAAATTGATTGAGTTTCAACTGTTTACATGTCATTAGGTTATATGAGCATTTGGCTTCAAAAGTGAATATGGTCAGCATATATGGTTAAACTGAATATTTAAAATGAAGAGATGAATGTACATCAAAAATTTAACTGAAAGCTCAGTTCACTGATATGCCAAAAATAGGATATTTCATATTTTACCAATGATGAAAAAATGCCAAGTCCTTTGTAATCTCTCAATGATGTCTCAGCTCTGTTGTATTCCAGAGCTCTAGTATTAATTAGGAACTAATTCTCATATTCATGTAATGGAAAATTTGCCTTCTATAAAATTACCTTTTATAAAATTGTATATGTCTGAAAATTTTTACTAACAGCTTTTAACTCTATTATATAGAACTTATGAGATGAATTTATTTTAGGTGTTCCTATTTAATAGCTTACTAAACATTTTCATTTAAACTTCTTTCATTTGATAGTAATTAAAAACCTGCTGTATTTCTAGCACTATGCTGAAGCAAACCAGAGAGATTCCAGGTTCTTTGGGCTTGATTTCTTCAAATCTCTTCAGTTTATTATGAGTTATCTAGGACTATGGTAAGAATGCATAGTAAACAGGACCCTGGACTCCACTGTTAGTTTTGATTATTGGCTCTGCAATTCATTAATTAAGTGGACAAATTATTTATCTGTGTATTGAATTAGATAATTATGTAAGATTCTAGATTCAGTACCAATGACACAGTACATACTAATGTTCACGAATCTTAATATAGATTTTATAGTGTTGAAATTACCAGAAAAACAACAAACTTTGATTTAAATGAGCTACATAACTTTTTTTGTCTGTTATATCTGATAGAGAGCCTGTGTTTATACTGAGTTTTAAATGAATAAACAGGTGTATCTGTATTTGAGGATAAGAACCTAAAACTAGGTATAGACTATTATCTTCAATTATTTCTCTATCAGGACATCATAGTGTAACCAAGCCCATATGTAACCACAATTTTTATTCATTTCTTATAACCTTGGCCTGAATATCTTAATCGATGAATGTTTTTCTAGTCTCATCTAATGCTGTTTATAATGTAGGGTAGAAATGCCTTTAGATGAACAGATTGTGCCCCACAAATGTTATAATGACCATATGTGGGATTTTTATGATAATTCAAAATTGTACTTATTAAAGACAAAACAAGATTTATTAGATCAGTGAGTGCTTTCATGAGCATTTGAGATGGCCAAAATTTATGGTACACTGGTACTTAAGAAAGAGAATTATTTTCTATGACAAAATAGCTACAGCGGATGTCTGTTAGAATGCTCAGTTTGCTAAGAAAGTTCTTCGCAACATTACAGGCAAGCATTGCTGGTTTGGTCTGTTAACACCTGGATTTATATAATCCTAGTCCATAAAGTTCTGAGAAGCATATTTTCCCTAAACAAAATCTTTGCTTTGATGAGAAGACTGGTTCGTGGTATAGGATTATGCCAGAATAATTTCCTAAATTCAACCTAAAGCCACTTGTCATTTTAAACATGCATAGGTTGTAAAATGCTGTTTTGTTTTATCCCTTGAAAACCATGAGTACAACTCTGGTTTTAAGAAAATGAAAATGCTTTAAAATATTAGCATTCTGGTGGTGTTTCTCAATTACTAAAATTATATATGTATTTATTTTTTTAATGGTTGTTTTATTAAAGTACAAATATCAGTGAGACAGTTTTAAGATACCTTGACAAGATGGATTTGATAAATTAATACATTGCAAACTGTTTTCATAATGTTTTGGTATCATGGAAGGTGCATGCATGATATTATGCTTACAGACATTATTATACCGTGTGTCTCTTATCAGTAAATAAAGAGAGTGTAGCTGTTTGCATATCTTATTTTTTATACCTGAATTACATCAAAGATTCAATAATTAATACTTTCTACCTTGTTATTTTCCTAGTGGTTCCCATCGTACTAGAAGCTGACATAATATACTGTTCAACCACCGTTAGTGCAAATCTTGCGTCTCATAGAATTATGTAGAAGCACAGCGGTATATATCCCAACTGTATTGTCTTTACACACACATCATGATTCTTCCTTTCTATACCCCTTCCTTTGTCTACACCTGTCAGAGATGGGCACTCCATTGTCATTCAACTAAATTAGGTGCTTGAACTCGGAAACACAATCCAACACAGTCCAGCATTCCACAACAATAGCCATTTCCAGCTCAATATTATTGCCCCGCGATGTATACTTCATTTTTATACTTTTCTACTGGATGGTTAAGACCTAGATAGAGCAAGACTTATATACCAACACATGTACTTTATGTTTCTTATGAGGTCAGTGAAGTCCCCTCAGGGTTTATCTTGTAGTCCTGTACCTTATTCTGTAGATCCTTTGTGTCATCCATGTGGATGAGTCACAGCCAATGCTTGACCAGTTTGCTCTCTGTGAGAGCCTGAGTGGAAGTTTTCTCTCCATGTGACTCTCCCCAGGCACACTATAGAACTTTGATCTCTTTCCTCTGTGGCTCCATAATCTCCTTGTTCAGAAAATTTGGAGCTCACCTGAGTTTCATGATGTTGCAGTACAGGTTCTCCTATGTCCTGAGTCTTCACTGACCTTGAAAGGCTAGGGCCAAAATGTTGGCTGGCCTCACGGCTCTTCTATTTCCCCAACTTTGATCTGTGAAGTTAGGTTGTTAACCATCCAGAAGAAAAGCTGATTAGTATCCTGCAGCATATGCCATTCACTTTGGCTTATCGGACTCAATTGATTTTAGTTGTTGTACGTTTCCATTTGTATTTCTGCTTTTCGCGTCTTATACTAGGGAGACTATACGATATTTACACATGTGTGTCTGGTTTATTTCACTTATGAGTATATGTTCAAGTGGCAACCACTTCAGTATAAATGCTTCAAGCTTATAATTCTTAATAGCCGAGTAATACTCCATTATATAGAAATACCACATCTTTTTCAACCATTCCTCATGTGATGGACATCTTGGTTGTTTCCAAGATTTTGCTATCACACATTGTGCTGCTATAAACATAGATACACATATATCACTATGATACAATGTATCCAGTTCCTTTGGGAAAATTCCCAGTAGGGGGATAGCCGGCTTGAATGGGATTTCTAGTCCTACTCTTTTGAGGAGTCTCCACACTGACCTCCACAATGGTTGTACCAGTCTGCATTCCCACCAGCAGTGGAGAAGCGTTCCCTTTTCCCCACAACCTCGCCAGCATTTGTTGTTGGTTGATTTCCTTATGATAGCCATTCTTTCTGGAGTGAGATGGTATCCCAGTGTTGTTTTTATTTGCATTTCACGGATGACTAGCGATGTGGAGCATTTTTTGATATATTTATTTGCTTCTTTAATTTCGTCCTCTGAGAAGTGTGTATTCATCTCAGATGCCCATTTCTGAATTTCGTCTTTAAATTTGAGGGCCCTGTTATAGTTTAGTTCTTTATAAATTCTAGACAGTAGTCCTCTGTCTGATTGCTTATTAGTTAGGATTTTTTCAAAATTTGTGGGTTGTCTTTTCACTCTGTTGACAATTTCTTTTGACATGCAGAAGCTCCTTAAGAAGAGTTGATCCCAGTTGTTGATTCTTTCAAGTGTTTCCCGTGTGAATATATGTTTGTTCATGAACTCTTTACCTACTCGTATGTCTTCAAGAGTTCCTCCTACTTTCTCTTCCAGGAGATTGAGTGTTTCTGTTTTAATGTTTAGATCTTTAATCCATTTTGACTTTAACTCAGTACATGGTGATAGAGATGGGTCAAGTTTTAGTTTTCGGCATGTAGAAGGCCATGATTTCCAGCACCCTTTGTTAAAGAGGCTATCTTTCTTCCAGTGAGCTTGTTTAGCCCCTTTGTCAAAGATCAGATGGCTGAGTGTGATTGTAGATGCCTCTGCATGTTCTAATCTATTCCACTGATCCTCAGGTCTATTTTGTTACCAATACCATGTTGATTTTATCACAGTGGCTTTGTAGTATAATTTCAAGGCAGAAATTGTGATGCCTGCTGCCTTGTCTTTATTGGCCAAGATTGCCTTTGCTATTTTAGGTTGTTTGTGGTTCCAAATAAATTTTAGGATTGATTTCTCTATGTCTGGGAGGTATGTTGGTGACAGTTTTATAGGGATTGCATTAAATCTGTACAGCAATTTTGGGAGTATGACCATCTTCATGACGTTGGTTATTCCTATCCAGCAGCATGGAATGTCTTTCCATTTTCTGAAATCCTCTATAATCTCTTTTCTTAGGGTGTTGTAATTTTCCGTGAAAAAGATCTTTGACTTTCTTGGTTACGTGAATCCCAAGGTATTTCGTTTTCCTTGATGCTATTGTAAAGGGTATTGTTTCTATTGTTTCCCTTTTTTGTTATCTGTGTAGAGGAATGCTATTGACTTTTGAGTATTGATTTTGTATCCTGCTATGCTACTGAATTTCCCTATCAATTCTAGTAATTTCTTGGTAGAATTTTTGGGGTCTTTCAAGTAAAGTATCATGTCATCTGCAAATAGTTATAATTTAACTCCTTCTTTACCTATTCGTATTCCCTTTATTTCTCCCTCTTTTCTAATGGCTGTTGCTAAGGATTCCAAGACTATATTGAATAGGAGGGGTGATAGAGGACATCCTTGTCCTGTACTTGATTTAAGAGTAAAAGATTTCATTTTTTCCCCATTTAGGATTATATGAGCTTTGGGTTGTCATAGATGGCTTTTATCAAGTTAAGATAGAGTGCATCTATTCCAATTTTCTGTAGGACTTTGAACATGAATGAGTGTTGGACTTTGTCAAAGGCTTTCTCTGCATCAATTGAGATGATCATGTGATTTTTAGATTTCAGTCTATTAATATAGTGTATTACATTTATAGATTTCGAATATTGAACCATCCTTGCATCCCTGGGATGAATCCTACCTGGTTAGGTTGTATGATCTTCTTGATGATTTTCTGTATTCTATGTGGTAGGATTTTGTTGAGTATTTTGCATCTATGTTCATGAGGGAGATTGGCCTGTAGTTCTCCTTTTTGGTTGTGTCTTTCCCTGGTTTTGGAATCAGTATTATACTTGCCTCCAGAAATGATTTCGGGAGGACTGTTTCCTTTTCAACTTCATTGACGAGTTTGTGGAGTATGGGGAATTATATCTTCTATAAATGTCCTGTAGAATTCAGCTGTGAATCCATCAGGACCTGCACTTTTCTTTGTTTGTAGGCTTTTTATTACATTTTGTATTTCGTTGTCTGTTATTGGCTTATTGAGAGTTGTTATATCTTCTTGATTCAGTTTTGGTAATTTGTACCTTTCGAGGAATATGTCCATTTCTTCTGCATCTTCTATTCTGTGAGCGTAAAGATTCTCGAAGTAACTTGATAATCTTCTGAATTTCCACTGGGTCTGTGGTGATATCACCCTTTTCATTTCTTATTGCTTCTAATTGAATTTTCTGTTTGATGAGGTTGGCTAGAGGCTTATCAACTTTATTTAGTTTTTCAAAGAACCAACTTTTTGATTCATTGAGTCTTTGAACTGTTTTCTTCATCTCAATTGAATTAATTTCTGCTCTAATCTTTATGATTTCTTCCTGTCTTTGCACTTTGTATTTCGTTTGCTCTTCTTTTTCTAGTTGTCAGAGGTGCAACATTAGGGTGCTAATTTGTCCCCTTTCTGTTTTCCTAATGTGTGAGTTCATAGCTATGATTTTCCCTCTTAGAACTGCTTTCATTGCATCCCATAAATTCCGGTAAGTTGTACTTGAATTTTCATTGAATTGTAGATATTGTTGAATTTCTTGTGGAATTTCTTCTGCAACCCATTGATTGCTGAGTAGGGTGTTGTTTAGTTTCCATGAATTTAGTGGGTTTTTCGGGTTTCTTTTGTCATTTATTCCAGTTTCATTGCATTATGGTCCGATAGTATGCATGGGATAATTTCTATTTTCTTGCATATGCTTAGGCATGACCTCTTGACTATTATGTTGTCTATTTTGGAAAATGACCTATGTGCAGCTGAAAAAAATGTGTATTCATCTGTGGTTGGGTGGAACACTCTGTACATGTCCACCAGGTACATTTGTTCCAAGCTCTGGTTCAGTTCTGCTACTTCCTTGCTAATGTTTTGTCTGGTTCATCTATCTTTTTGAGATAAGGGTGTGTTAAGGTCTCCTGTTAAGATTGTGTTCTTAGACATTAAGTTTTTCATGTCCACTAAGATTTGTCTTACATAGTTGGGTGCTCTTGTGTTTGTGCATAAGTATTTATGAGTGTTACTTCTTGCTCTTGAATTTTTCCCCTGACCAATTTATAGTGGCCTTCTTTGTGTCATTTGATCATTCTTGGTTTGAAGTTGAGACTGTCTGAGAATGGAATTGCTACTCCTGCTTTTTTCTGAGGTGCTGGGGCATGTACTTTGACTTTGAGCCTTTGAATGTCCTTTGGTGTTAACTGTGTTTTTTGAGCTGGCAAGATAGCTCAGCGGTCTAAAGTGCCTGCTTAGGCAAGCTCTCAGGGACTGTGGTTCGATCCCCGGCACCACAGGCCGTGCCAGCCCCTCCCCCAGGGTGGGCTGAGCTGACCCGCCCCTCCTGCAAAAAAAAAAAAAAAAAAAGAGTCCCTGATGTATAGCGAGACACTGTAATAAATAAATTTAGGAAAATAAAAGTGTGTTTCTTGTATACAGCATATTGTTGGATTTTGTTTCCTAATCCACTCTGCCAGTCTATTTCTCTTAATTAGGGAATTGAGTCCACTTACATTGATGGTTATAATTGAAATGTGATGGCTTATGTTTGTGATGATGTTTACCTGGTGTTGTTTATTCCTTTGTAACCTGTGTTTAATTGTCTGTCCTGTTTAGTGGGTTCCTTCCATTCTCATTCATGGAGTTCTGGTCATTGTGGTCTCTCTCTAGAACATCTTTCAGCAGCCTGTGAAGGGATGGCTTTGTCATCGTGAAATTCTTTAGTTGTTTTTGTCATGGAAGTATTTCACTTCTCCATCAAACTTGAAAGAGAGTTTTGCAGGGTATAATAGTCTGGGCTGGAATTTGTTTTCGTGTAGGACTTGAAGAACTCTGCTCCATGCTCTCCTTGCCTTCATTGTTTGTGTAGAGAAGTTGGCTGTAATTCTAATGGGTTTTCCTTTGAATGTGAGCTCCTTCTTCTCTCTAGCAGCTTTCAGTATATTATTTTTGTGTTGGATTTCTGGGATCTTAACTATTATATGTCTCGGTGTGTTTCTACTTGGGTTGAAGTTATTTGATGTTCTGTATACTTCCGTGACTTGAATGTTGGATTGTTTTCTCATATTTGGGAAGTTTTCTATGATTTCTTCTCCCCAAATTCTTTTTATGTCATTTGTATTGACTCCTTCATTCTCATTGATACCAATTATTCTCACATTGTTCATCCTGGCATCATCTTGCAGGTTGTACTGGGTCGGCCAGCCTGTTCTGCATCCAGGTCTACAGGCCGTAACCCGAGAAGGCTGGGAAAGGTCCCTCCGGTGCAGCGGACCTGGAGCCCTCACTCACAGGGACTGGGGATTGCTGAGAAATGTCCCTCCGGTGTGGCAGGCTTGGTGTTCTCACTCCAGGCCGACCTGCACTGGGCCTGGAGCTGTGGGGTGGGACTGGCAATCATCTGGAAATGTTTCTCTGGCAGGGTGGGCCTGGAGCTCTCACAGGGCCACCAGGGTTGGGGGAGCAGGGAATCCCTGGGAAATGTCTCTCTGGCACGGCAGGCCTGGAGTTCTACACTCATTGAACTTTGATGCCTGGGGAATCGGGGAAATTCCCACTCATTCAGTGGGCTTTAGGGCAGGCAATTTGGGGAGGTGCTAGTGAGTGGGTCCTGAGGTTTCAGACTTGTCTCTGGCTGGGTGGCTTGGGCAGGATTGAGTAGGCTGCTGGAGTGGGCCTCAGTGTCTCGGTGTCTCAGGAGATCTCTGGGGCTGGGCGGGCGTGGGCGGGGTCTAGGAATATGGAAAAATTATATATGTATATATATGAACCTAAGAAGTTATTTCACTTATTGTCATCATGGTGCATATATTTTTTGCATAAATTATTTGTGGTACCTGAGATGTAGAGTATTAGGAGAGCTATCATCTAAATATGTTTATTTTTTTGTGGTTTAGGAAGTCTCCCTAACATATAACTTTATTAGCTGTTGCTTTCCAAATTTGTTAAAAGAAGTGTTATGCAAAATCTATGTACCTTAATTTCTTGGTTTTGAAATCATACACCTAGGGGACTATCTGCTCAGGCCCCCTTCTGGTCCCTCTCTCGGACAGGAGCTTTCCCTCAATAAATATATTCTGCTCATAAAAAAAAGGGAAGAAATCATATACCTAGATTTAGTAATCTATCTCTCTATCTAAAGTTTCTTCTTCCCCAAAGAATATGAATTTAGGATATTTGGGCCATAAGGGACTCTGAAGGGATCTTACTAAAACTAAGACAAATATCAAAAGGCAGTGAGAATGGAAATTTAGATATTTATGACATCTTAGATTATTAAATCAAATGCAGGCGATAGCAGATTTAGAATACATGGAAGAATATTCATATCTTATTACATTGGTCCCTTGAATTTAATTTCACTTCAGTACTTTCTTAACTGGTTTTACATTTACTTTACAATGTTTATTAATGATGCTCCCTTAGTATTAAGTAAACTCTGCTAATATCAAATAATATTGAGATTGGAAGCCTGTTTTTCAAGCTGCTGTTATGATAAAGAAAGTTCGGAAATAGGTAAGAACAAATAAACATAAGTTGAGAAACAAAGTAAGGTTTCCCAAACTTGTTCAGGATAAAAACTTGTCATCTCTGCTTAACAGTTGAGTATTGTATACAACTGAATTGGTTCTCTTCCTACGTTTTTTCACTGTATTATATCTGCTTATACATACACCTTTTTTTCCCCTCTCTCTGTCCTACTTTTAAAAACAATTTCAGCAAATGCAAATGCACAGTTCACCCCAAATGTGACACTTAACTGTGACACTCAGCTGTCATTTACTACTAATTGTTAGAAAGAATATGTCAAAGGAGTCAAAGACAAATTGCTTAAAGTGGGGTACTTCAAGAATCAAAAAGAAAATAACTATTTTATATTCAAACAAATTACAAAAATCATGAGTTCATAATAATATAGAAATCAAAAGCAAAAAGCCTGGAGCAACTTTATTCTATAAGAGAGACTGGATTTATTGTCATCTTTGAGTCAAAGCACAGTAGATAAAATATATGAAGTAGTGGTTTTCAAGATACTGGATATCAGACAACCAAGTAAATGATTTGTGAGATACTGGAAACAATCAAGAGGAGTATTCTGTTTATCTTACTGTTCTCATTGGAAAATACTCATACTGCAGGAATGAGGGGTGACCCAGGTAAAACTCAAGCCCAGAGAGATCACACAGGGAGATTTCAGAGGACTGAGCTCTGGAGTGGGCTAGAGGTTCCCCTGTCTATGAATTTGTCCTCATCCCATACATCCAGAGTTACATAGCTTATGAGTAAGGAAGAAATCAAGAGAAATTAAAAAGTATTTTAAAGAGAATGAAAATGAAAATACTATTTTTCAGATTTTGCATGATGCTGCTAAGTTGTTCCTAGGTACAATTAATAGAACTAAATACCCATATAAAAAAGAAAGAAATGTTTAGTCTGTGACTGTTGAGAAATTTTTAATGTGAACCCAGCATTGGGTGATATTAAGGGATTGTTAATCTTTTGGGGGTGATAGTAGCATATTTGTTATATTTTAAAAACTTTGAAGGTAAGAGTTATATGCTTATATGTTTATTGTTGAAATGACACAGTACTAGGGATTTGGCTATAGGGAAATAACAGAAGAAAAAGGTGCCTTGGCCAGAAAGAAAATAAAAAGTGGTAAAATATTTATAATTGATTCAGTTCGTGGAGCATGACATTGCATTATATTCTCAATACTCTTGTTCATATTTGAAAATTTGTATAATAATAAGAGAAAATTTAAGGTGTTAAAATACTGATGTTATGATTAACATTAGATAGTTAATCTTAATGATGGATGATTCATCTTAACATGAATAGTGGGGGCCGGGGAGGTAGCTCAGTAGAATAAGTGCTTGCCTGACAAGTGCAGGGTCCCGAATTCAATCCCTGGTACCACAAAACAAACTATGATGAAACTAGTATTGGATAGTACATGGTAACATAACTACTATTTAGTATTACACTCTAAAGAATATATAATACAGAAAATGCTCAGGAGGACTAAAGGCCACTCGTGCTCTGCGTCCTGTGCACACACCTTGCGAGCAACTGCGCCATGGGGCTGACTTCCAATTCCACCGTGCAAGTTGAATGGGTCGCAGCAGCTGCCATCGCTGCAGGATGTAATTGCAGCTGTAATTGGATACCTAGCTTATAAAAGATTCTGTGTTAAAGATCTTCAAAGCAAATCTATGATAAACCTTCACATCCAGGACAACCTCAAAGTAGTGCACGTTTTTGACATGGACGACTTGGGTGATAAAGCAGTATACTGCCATTGTTGGAAGTCTAAGAAGTTCCCATTCTGTGATGGCTCTCACA